>BMAV01010872.1:41194-65064 GCA_019973955.1 Trichonephila inaurata madagascariensis | reverse complement strand
AACATAAAAATAAAAATAAAATGATAAAAATCTTTAAAGCTGCTTCAAGTAACTTTGTATAATATTTTTACTTTTTTTTTATTAAGGATTAATATGTAATAACTTTGGGGGGATATTTAATCCTCAGTAATTTTTATTTCTTCCTTTTCAGAGCAATAAAAAACAATTATTTTCAAAGAGAATCTATATTAATTTGTACTTTTACATATTCTGTCTTTTTTATAATTTTCTTTTCTTGATTTGGAAACTTTTTTTCAATTTATGAAATGGAGAAGGTAGTGCGTAACTTTAGTGATATAAACATTTCATTTATAAATTCTTAATTTGAAAAATTGCAGGTTTAATCCGTATCTTTGAAAATAGTAAAGCACGAGAAATTCCTGCAGAAACTCCAACAAAATATTAAATTAATGTTACATGTCTCTTACATACTTCCTGTTCAAGGTATAATTAATTAAATTTGAAATGCCTAATCTTTGCATGAACTTAAACTAAGAAATTATCACAGTATTAATTTAAATTAATGTTTTGGGAAACAAAAAAATTAAGTTTCAAATTAAAACTTATTATGCATTACTCCAATTAAGTTGTCAGAAGTATTTCAACACATGTACAAGACGTAAAACACGCGATTTTAGGTGCCATATAATTTTGTTAATTTCTTCATTACTAAAGCAAAGGATTATAAAAATTAAGGCGCTTATTAATTAATGATTATTTACTATAAAGATTAAATCTGTGTAAAACAGTTTGAAGGTTCCTCATTATTAGAAAAAATGTGAATTTTGTAAAGACAAAATTAAAAGTTTTTACTAAAAAAACAATTTTTGCATAAAAGATACCAAAATTTACAATAGTCATTTAGTCGAATTTTTAAAATAAAAAAAAACATTCTAAGCAAATTTAAAAGATATAGATTTGCTATTTAAACATTTATCCTTTATCTGATCCTATTAGAGTTAGTTTTCATTTAAATAAAGCGATTGAATGACAGTAAAAATATCGAAATTCAGTTTAAAAAAAAAACCCTTTAACGATTTTGAAGAATAGCAATAAAAATGTCAAAAAAAAAAAAAAAAAATTAACATACTGGAAATGATCACAGATGAATTGAATTAATGAAAATATTTAATTAACCTTTACGTGCATTGTATGACACTTCCTGCACAAAACAAAATGGTGACGAGAATAATAAAAACTCCTCTCACGATTTTGAAGAATAGCAATGAAAATGTCTAAGTAAATTAACATACTGGAAACGATCAAATGAAATGAATAAATTAATGAGAATATGTAATTAACCTTAACGTGCATCGTGTGACACTTTCTGCAGAAAACAAAATGGAGCGACGATTTAATAAAATCGCTAAATTTATTAAATGCGATAAATTAATATTTTAATTTAAATATTCTACGGAGTTTCACGGTGAAATTCTGAATCATGTGAGTCCTTTTGAGGTTCGTTGTGCAATAGGACACAATGGAAAGGATTGGATGAATTGGATATCAAAATAACCGATAGGCTCACAGAAAATTGTGATGAAAATACTATAATAAAACTTAGTTTGGTGGACTAAATATTTTTAGAAAATCGTTTTTATAAGTATTTATTAGCACAAATATAAAAATTCATGAGTTAAAATATAGCATTTATTTTGCTTTTGATATTAAATTAAGAAATTCCATATTTTGTTTCGTAAATATTGCACGAAAATCAACAAATGGAGTTATTCGGTGACCTCGAGTTCTAATATGAATGGAAATGTCGCAGGGAAATGACCTTGAAGAGACGATATTTTAACATCTCCAGTCAATTGATCATATCCCTTAGAGATTTGATCAAATTCCTAATTTCGTCATTTCCCTGATGAAAGTAAGTGATTTTATCAAATCCCTGAACTTTTTCAGTGAAATGATGAAATGAACTAGTCAGTATTTGCATTGATAAAATTCTGTCCTGGTGAGAAGGTTCCTGGAGGTCGAGTCATTGCATTTCCTAATCAAACAGGCAGTACTAACGATCCCCCAAATATCAACCCCATATCTTTAAAAACATGGCACCATAGGATTAACATAGGGATTGATATTTTAGTCTGTAAGCCCTCCCCTGCCGAAAGCAGGTCATCATTAGTATAGAAACTATGAAGGGAGGCGGGCAGATCAAGTCGATCGACGTCACTGAGCGCACTTCACCGATTTCCTGTTACACATTTTCGTCCTTTTTTACGAAATTACTCCCACAAATCTCCAGCAACCGAGAGGAAAGATGTTACACATAAAAAAAACCCAGCCTAATTTTCTAATTATTTGTTAATTAGTTTCGAATAAATAATTTGTATTTCATTGACTCTATTGTTGCATTATTTACTTCTACGTTTAATAATGCACCCTATTTGTTAAAGAAACACTTTTAAAAAAATTCTTGACAATATTATTACATCACATTTCACTGAAACAGATCAGGGATTTGTTCAAATCCCTTACTTTCATCAGGGAAATGATCTTGAAGAGACGTTATTTTAATATCTTCCGCCAGTTGATCATATCCTAGGGATTTGTTCAAATTCCTAATTTCATCGTTTCCCGGCGACAGAAATATATTGTTACGAATTTTGTGTAAATAGTGTAAATAATTTGTAATTGAGTGTTTAATGCATTTATATTACTCTATGTTATGTTTATTTCATGTTAAAATCGTACCATTCACAAGCAATGCCGCCCCTTACGTTATATTGGCGATTCAATGAGAACTTGGCGAAATCTTGGCGCTAGAGCCAAGTTGGCATCATTTTTAGCGGCCAAGACGACCATTTGGCGACTTGGGCGGCCAAGTTGGCGACAATTTTGGTGTCATTGGCGACCATGTTGGCGAGTTCGGAACCCTCTGGAATCTTCTAGAAAGTAGTAGATCTCTCCATTTGTGTCACGTCCAATGACACGAGCTGTTATATTTCTGGAAGTTTCTGTCGCGCCTATAAAAAGATGCTCGCCTGAACGGCGGGGAGTCTGGATTAAACCAGCGAGTAGTGAGGATTGTTTTGACTAGCGATTAGCTCGGCTGTGCTTGTGAATAATCGTTACTTACGTGTATTTTTAAACACTGGTTATTGTGTTTGATTGCTGTTGAAGGTGTGAAGACCTTCGGATATTTACTCTGTGAATATTGCTGCTGAATCCTGTATTTAAAGGATTGGATTTTTGATAATAAATTCGCATCGCTCTTAAAGAACTGTTTATTTTCTTTGTGATTGTTTTGCATAAAATCCTCGAACCCTTGGTTCTACGTAACAATATGTATATTCTAGCAACTACTAAGGCTTTATTTTTTTGATGGAACTAATCTTCATAGTTCTTTTGCTCAAGTCAATATGTTTGAAATTTATACTTTTTTGTAAAATTTATACAACACATTGCATATTTGTTCTTAAATGTTTTGTCTCTTTCATATCAGGTGTTATAGGGAGTGATATTATTTTGATTACATAAATGTTTTTAATACTCATATATAGTACAACACCCTCGGACGTTTTTGAAATGGTCTCATTTTCATCAACTATTTATACGAATTCTCACTTTAAACAAGAAAGCGTTACATGATTCGATATAAATATTTGATTTTATGTGCTATGTTTTTTTATTTTTCTGCGCATCTCGCTGAGAGAAGTTATTCTATATAAATAAATAACTCAATAACTGCATTGTCATATTTAAAGATTTTTCGCAACTTTTACTCCATAATCTCTTTTCACTTGAACAATTCATCAATTATACTTTATATATAAGCAAAGTTTTATTTATTTACTTATCATACCGTCGGTACAAAGTTCTTCAGATTTATAATGGACTACTTCAAAATATTGGAAAGTTCTAGAAATAATGGCCTCTTTATCAAGTGCGCATTACTTGATATTAATACTCAACTCCCTTTATTTTAGAATAGCAGTAACTATTACTTTTCTGCACTTAGAGAATTTGATAGAATATTCGCATCAAAATATTGTAACCATTAATGAACGTTTATCGAAACATTTCACTTTCCTTCATTTTGAAATCTGGAAAGTTTCAAAGAATATTCGGAAATTGTTAGAAAGCTACTTTTATTGAAGATTTATTGAACTCATTGCATAAGATTCATTTAGTTGAAATATCATCATTAATTATGATATTTTAACAATATAGATCTTACAACATTAATGATGTAAGATATATAATTGATTACTTGTTGATAATTATTGATCAGTAATTAATTTAAATCCAAAATAATTTTATGTAAAGAATTCCAATTCTCTTGTTCATAATTCATATTTCTAATGATCTTTATTAAATCAACAATGGGAAAAAGTCTTAACACTTTATGAAAGGCGATGTCATATTTTTGAAAGCAATTTTTAGATAACAAAAATGTGACGACTTAAGTGAAAGGAAAGAAAAATATTAAACGTAAGTTTTTATTTGCCTTTTTTTTTGGCTTCTCAACCCTTAGATTTCAAACACACAATTCTGCGGGAAGAAATATTTTTTTCTTTTCAAAAGAACATATTAGTTGTCATGAAAAAGCTGAGGATTTAAAAATAAAATAAAATTGCTTACTCGGGCTTCAAGTGCTTAGCTTATTTTTTTTTCAAAGAATTGTAGGAAAAATTTCTTACTTGGAAACTTTTCCCAACATAAAAGTTGCGGATATATTTTTACGGCAAATAATCATTTTCTGTGTTCTGAAGAAAATAAATGCTTGAATATTCTTTTATACGAAAAGAGAAATAAAAAAAAACATTTAATTTCCTTTTTCATGTGGCATTAAGTAAAAATTGTTAGTATACTTCTTTTCCCAACGTCTTACATTTCAAATATACACAAACATAGCATCCTTATTAATTTTTAAATTTAATACATATATTAAAATTACGGAATACCTTTGCATGTGTTTTTATACAGCAATATTTTTAAACTTTACTTATATGAACACATGCATGTAAGGTTTTACATTCCTGGTTAATTTTATATATCTTTTTCGTGTTTCAAAATGTTTGAAAAATATTGAAATTTGTATAAAAATAGCTACAATTATAAATCAACTTATTGCTAGTAATTAGAGTCACTATTTTAGAAAATATCTTGCACAACGTAAAACTGAATTAATATTTCTTGCAGAAATGTTTATTATTTTCATAAGCTTATAATTTTTTTAAATTACGATTATATTTTAAACATATTACACTTTTTTGAAGCATTATGCTTTTATAAATAATGTTTAAAATAATCGAATCATTTAATTTTAACCTCAAAAAAGAATTCCATCTAATCGAAATTTTTATATTTTTAGCTTTCGGGACAAAATTAACACCTCTGAGACCTCCTAGGATTTCGGAATTGAATATTTCGCTTCTGGTTAGAGTATAACCCACACAAAAGATTTATTTGTTCATCTCTAAATAAATTTTTACGTACTTAGAAATTTCTTCTTGTTTCTATAAATAGAATAACATGATTTTTAAACACATAAGACTTGTTTGAAAAGTATTGTAGATTTGAACCATGGTAAAGGAACGAGAAAGACACCTTAACTTCCACCCCCTCCCTCCTAACTTCGACACCACACCAACGGGAGGACGACAACGGAACTGCCAATCTCCTCTCATAACTTCCACACACCTGAAAATACACCTGAACATCCAAGGTTGTTCACTCCCGTGATGTTTTCCCACAGGTGAACATTTCGATAATCAGTGTTCAGACAGAATATCGACCCTCTAGTGAAAGAAAAAACTCTTCCTCTGCTCCCATATCCAGTGATGATGTTGTCTACTCAATATAAGGCGAGAACATGACAAAGTTTTGTTAAATTTCCCAAATTCTTGTGTCTAGGGGATCTTATGACAATATTACGAAACCTGTCCAGAAACTAAATACCGTTTCGCTCAACCGCAACTACAGTGGTAGAGTAATTGTCAGTCCAATTGTTGTGTTGTTTTTACACGTGTTAGTGAGCATTCAAAACATTTAAGGTATCCGACTACGTTCGGAACCGTAATTTTGCAAAAGGGTATAAATGGATAATATTTGTGATATTTGGTGTCACTTTGATTAGAAAATGTATATAAAATTGTTTTGGGAATATTACTACTATAAAAAATTATTTAAGTACAATATTTTGACAAAAAATGAACATAGAAGGACCCATTTTCAAAATATTCTACCTTTGGGAAAAAAGCTTCTATTCTAATAATATTTTGCCTGTCTATAGCTCAGACCTCTGTACAGAGGCTCAACTAGAATTCTTGAAATATATAACTTAGAAGTGGGTTTAAAAATGTTTTACGACAACAGAGGGGAGAAATTTTAAGAAAAAAATGCCTATAATTATTTCAATGGGTTGTAACTCTGAAAATAATGTGAATTTTTCAAAAATCATAGTTGAGCTTCTGTACAAAGGTCTGAGCTATAGACAGGCAAAATATTATTATAATAGAAGCATTTTTCACAAAAGGAGAACATTTTGAGAAAAGGTTATTCTAAGTTAATTTTTTGCCGAAATATTGTATTTAAATAATATATTTTTTTAAACTGTTCTTAAAACTATTTTATACATATATTCTAATCTAAGTGACACTAAATATCATGAAAATTACCCATTTATGCACTATTTTAAAATCACGGTTCCGAACGTAGTCGGATACCTTAAGGCAATTGCTGATCTCTCGATTGTGTGAAGTGCGCTCTATAATCCTTTTTTTAATGCAAGGAGAGTTAAGCTAGATGAATGGTGAGAAAGTGGATTCACGGCAATTTAATGATAGGTGCAGCAATATTCAGGACAAAGCAAGGAATGAGAGACCTTCTGTTGTAAATGGTGGTTGATTGAAAAAGTGAATGAGAAAATTTATGAAAGCAGACGGTTCGCAATAAGATTGCTTTGTAATACGCTCTGGCGACATCTTCCTTTAAAGAGGGTGTAGCCAAGTTGATTCTCTTATATGAAAGTTGTTAAAACAATGGTGGTAACTTTGTAGGAGGTAACTTTTCGACATGATCTCTCTGGTATCGCTCTGGCGATCAGATTCACTGCACTCAAGATACACCCACTAAATACACTCTCCGAAAGGCTGCACCCTGATTGGTCATTCACTAGGGCAAGCAAACATCCGTAAAAAGGCGTCTTTCCGATGCAACCCCTCGGACTGAGAGGAGATTTCGAACGGGCAGGTTCTATGTCCTGGATGTTTTCTTCCACTCAAGCCAGATCCAAGTCAGTAACAAGCCGCGACTGACACAGATTCCACAACACAACATCAAAACTCTCATTCACTTTGTCAAACACGTAATTTTTTTCAAATTCCACTTTTTAAATTTAATTCACATCTAATTCATTGTTAATTTAATCACACTTTAATATATTTAAAACAACACCCTAAAGTAACAATTTTTCTCATTCACTGATTAAATTTTTATTAAATCTCTTATTACTTTTAACGCAGTACTAGGATAAAATTGGAAAATAAGCTAAAGCCATGCAACTCATAACCCATTATAGTAAGAGATTAAAATTCCCTGAGGGAAACAGGAACTCTGGAATTATTCAACCTATTTTCAACAAGCTCTTCCATGTAGAAATAAGTTTTGTTTTAAAAAAAGGCTTTTTTTTGCGAGTTTTTCCAAAAAAGATTTTAGTTTCCGAATACACCTCGTATTAGTGTCGTTTTCGAACTTTTTTACACGACATCAAATTAGCAAAACCATCCTCTCCTTAACTCTTGCGCATCATTATACAGTCGAACCCCTATTTAACAAATTTTTTCTTTACCCGATTAAAAAGATTGATTTAACGAATAATAAACCCCAAAATAACGAATTATTTCAGTGACTGGAATTTTTTTTATTTGTTTGAGTTAGAAAAAAATTGGATTTTTTTTAAATGACACTTTTTGTTGTTGTCTGGAACAAAAGCTTTTCTTGTTAGCAGCAAATTTCAACAGGAAAGGGTGAAGATCATTACTAGATTTTACAGGAGCAAATGAGTCATGAGTGTAACCTGTCGCATGAGTCTTAAATAGGAAAGTAAATTCCTTTCTTGTTTCATCCCAATCCACAACCCAGGAGATACTTTAAAATTTTACGATAATGTACATTTGATGACAGACTGTTTGTTTGTTTGTGTAACGGCAGTTGAGGAAACTGTTAATTTATCTGTATCAATGAATAGCGATTCTAATGCACAAATTGATCTTGAAACTCCTACTCAAACTGTTGCATTTGCTAATGTTTTACATTGCTTGGAAACTGTGATAACATACCTCTCTCTTACGTAGCACGACGTAAATAATGCAAAGTTTTCTTCCCTGCATAAAGTTGAGAAATAACTCTTTCGAATCGAGAAACAAAAATATTTTCAAATACATATTAGTCAGTATTTAAAATTTTCAATTATCTGGTGTGTAATAATACAAGAGTATTTTTAGCTATTGAAAAAAAGTGTGTAATTTCTAACTTTAGATATTATTTGCGTAGTTGCTCTTATAGGTTATAAAGCAGCATTTCTCAAACTGTGTGGCGCGCCATCCTTGGGGGCATGATAACTGTACGAGTGGGGAGCGAGCCTATTGAAAAGTCGAAAACAAAAGATTATTCAAAAAATTATTAATTTACTGAAAGTAAACAAACAAAATGCTTTCTGATATAATAAAATAGAAGATGCACATTTACACGGATATAATACACTTATAAATGTATCAGTATTGTACAATGAATTTTATTATTTATTTAACAATATTTAGTTAAGATTAAGTGTGATAATTACCAGTGACCCCATTGGCTTGTGTTAACATTTATCTTGATAATTGTTTTGTACGGTTTATAATTAATTCCTTAACTGCCGATTAAAAGTTACGCGATTCGTTCCCCAATGCCACCCTTTGCCACGTAGACGGGCGTAATTTGATGGGTTTTGGGGGGGGGGAGGAAAGAAGAGCAAATCCTTCGTAAACACTGTTAAGGTTCTTTTAATGCATTCCAAAGCCTTCGGAATAATTGTATGGATAGCAGTGCTCAGAAAAGATCGTACTTCGGAAAGACGTATATATACGTCCAGAAAATTAATGCTTTGGCTAAGCGAGACGTTTATATACGTCGGTGGCACATAAGAGATTAAATTCGTATTGTGTCTTTTAGTGTCAAAGTATAGTATTGTTGAATTCAATACATTGTTACTGTATGGAAGGGGGGACGCGATGAAAATGATGATTGAGTACTGGGTCGCGAATATTGAAAGTTTGAGAAGCACTGGTATAAAGGGTAAGTGCAAAAAATTTGCATTTTGTTCGGATCCCAATATAACGAATAACCCCGAATTAACGAACAAAATGTTCGCTCCCGCTGAATTCATTAAATTGGGTTCCGACTTAGGTGCAATAATTACATTTTTTTTAAAAAAAATTCTTAAGTAAAAAACGAAAATTTAGTATTATTATGGTAAATAAATTTTAGTTTGGGGTTATCAATCATGATATTAAAAAGATAAGCAATCTATACCTTATTTATGGAAAGTGATCTTTGATTCAATTTTCTATTAGTAGGGAAACTACTGCGTAGCCTAACCAGAAGAAAAATGTTTATCGAAAAGAATTTATGCCTAATATAGTTTAATGTGTAGGCTTTATTTTCTGATAACGCGAAAAGGAAATCTCAAAATTCTTCAAAATGCTTCTTTAATCATAAAAGCTTTAAAAACACCACCTCAAGAAACAGAATTGTTCGATATTTCTTTTGACATTTAATTTATTACTTTAGTCTTTCTAGGACTAATACCGTTTGAAATTTATTATATTTACTAAACAGTTTTCAAAGGCTTAAGGAAAATCTCTTATAAGTTTCATGAATGGATTTAAATATTAATTTCTGTTCTAGAGAGATTACGTATGGAATAGAGCTATTGTTATTTTAAAATAAATACTGCACTTGTCATTTATAAAATAAATGACCTGTGAGTGGGGGCTTACTTTAATATATTAAAAATATTCAACTTCAATCAAATAGTTTATTCCATGTTTTAAGATACTGTATTAGAGCGAAATATTATTAATAATCCAGCAAATTTTTATGGATGTTCTTAAATATTTCACTTTAAGAGATTGTAGGCTCTGTGGCTTAGAGGTAGAAAGCCCAAACTCTCGCGTTCGAACCTGGCTAGAATAGATAGATTTTCTGGATGCAAAAGTCGTAGGTACGGATGCCATAAGGTTATGTGGCATCTAAAAGATCATTTGAGTATCAATTTGACTCTGGTACTCACGACAAAACTAAATCATGGCAATATTTATCATTCAGTTAGAGTTTGAAATGAATAAATCCCAGAAACAAAAATGTGATAGTGGCAGCCGCCACTAGATGTTGCAACCAATGAAGTGGGGTCTAAAGTTTATTGGCAAAATGCAACCCATTTGAGGAAAAAAACTTAAAAAGCTAAATAATTTTCAATTAGTTTAAAAAAATACTGATTATACTGAACTAAACTCAGTGGTGCAACAGCCCATGACGTCCAATGCCCACTATGACTATCTCGGTTTAAATGACCTTTGCAGATGTTTCGGTCAAGTGGAAATACTAATTATATATAAAAAGCAGAAATTATCTTTAAATAACGTGCCCCTTTTAAAATCTTTATATTGTGTATCCACAGTTATTTTTTAGAGAAATAACAGATCTCTAATTAAAAACATGAGATGATGCCGAATTTAAATATCTGGTAATAAAATTGCATGGGATTTGAAGTATTATTTGCTTAAATTTATCCATAATATATTCTTTGATAATAAATCCCAATTAATTTTTTCTCTCCCATTCGTCAAATTTCTTTTCTTTAAATACAGTTTCCCTCGTGATGGACTTCTCTTCATTCTCTTATTAATATACATTAAAAATTTGACCAGGGGGAGGGGGTTATTTGTCTTATATTTTTCAAACATTTGTTGTCTCTAACCCTAAATGGAGAGAGATTTCATAATTGTGACATAACCTCGCTTAGGCAAATACTTAACCTCTAGGTAGTTGAAATATATTAAAATTGATCAATTATTTTATCGATGTCAGTTTCACAAAATGCAATTTATTACGTGAAGATTGATTTCTCTAATTAGAAAATAACAATTAATTATATATTTCACTCACGCATTTAATCAATTATTGTTCTATTCAAAAATGATAAGTCATCAGTTAAACATTCTGAATAGGATAGAATAGGATAGGATAGAATAGGATAGTCAGAAACGCAGGTAAGAGTTTAGAGAATCAAAACACACTCTCACAACTTTGATTTAATATAATATTTTATTATACTTCACGTATATTTATAATAAAAAACTTGCATAATTTTATATCACTACACTGCAAATATCAGATGTAAAATGTGTGTGAAATAGTTAATTATACAATATTTTTAAGAAAATCAAGTTTAATTATAAAAATATATTATTCTATATTCAAAAATCTCTATTTCCAATAAATAATAATTCGAATAAAATATAAAACAGATTTTTTTTACAAATTATATATTCTAAAACATAGTCGCTAGTGAAATACATGAATTTACGAATATTTATGAATTTCAAAGAAATTTTTCTTAAAACATTCTGATGCGTGTGTGAGAAAAATTTAGAAACTGCTATTTGAGATTATTAGTATTATTATGCCATCAGTAGTTGACATAATATCTTCTAAGATGATTATGTTTTGTATATACATCACAAAACTGATTCACAAAATTGTACTATCATTAGTTATCCACTGGTCTTGAAATCAGCCACTAATTAATTATTTTCTACTCACTAAACAAAAATTAATTGTAATATTAATCCTAATAATGTGCAGTTGTCAAAAAGTCTAAGGTTTTAAGTAAATATAATACTTCAAAAAATAAATAATCAATTTTAATTTTTCAAAGAATTCATAAATTGCTTTGGAGAATAAATGAAACACTTATTTAAATATAAAAACCGACTTTTCAAAGATATTGCTTTTCAGAAAAGAAAATCTGGTTCCCAATTACTTATGCAACACTTAATTTTCGGCTCCAGAGTTCCACATGTATTACAATAACAATGTAAATTATTTATTCATCTAGAAGGGTAATGAAGGAAGTCTTTTCAAAGTTTTATTTATTGAGAATCAAGCCAAATTTTGGTGTGAAATGAAGTCAATGTATTATCACTCATCAATTATAAACAGTGGAATACACTTTATAATTAAATGTCATATTTTCACATGAATCACTCAAGAGAAAATTTATTAACAAGCGGATTTTACAATGGCAATGTACAGCCGTTTTAGTTTTTTTTTCTTTGATTTGCAAGGATTGATTCTCTTTTTAATTATCTCTTTCCATATGAATATCTAACAACGACAAATTTTAATCTTTTTATAATAGAATCGACGTAAAGAGAAGGAGGATTGACTGATATTTCATGCCTTAAGCTTTAATATCTACGGTAATATTACGTATACTTATTAGAAACAATACTTTATAAATCTATTGGCTATAAATTAATGTGCATGCATTAAAAATATCGGAGCTTATTAAAAAAAATCAAGCCCTTTAAAAATAGTGCATATTGTAAAAGTATCACGCACAATTGCAATATGGTTCGAAAAAATCAGATTAAATGAATAAGAATAAATAACTACTTCGAGAAAATATTTCTTTTAATGAGATTCCTTTAAAAATGCGACCTAATTTTGGCAATAATTTTTTCATGACAAATTATTTAAGTTTTCATTTCATTGAGTTATTTTACAATTCAACATTTTATTACCTATTTCAAAATGGAAACTAAGATGTTAAAAATTCGTTTTTCTATGTTTACAGAAAGATAAATAATCAACTCGCATATGCAAGGTTTACATTTCGGAGCTTTAATGTATTTTAAATAAAGTAACATTCAAAATGGAAAAAGATTACAACTAAAAAGTATTATAATCAGATTAATTTCAACCATACTTTGCATGAATTTCATATTATATACACTGCATAACATCAAAAGCGATGCATCAAGTAGGAAGAATTCCGAATGGAAAGAAATTGCGCATGCATATATCTTACGATAGAATAAACAAATGATTACAATAAAATCCGGCGTATAACGCGCACCTATACTTTCAAGCTTAATTTTTTAATTTTTTGATATATTCGCCGTATAACGCGCACCCCCATTTTAACGAAGAAATTTGAAGTATTAATATACATTACTCTTTTGTTTTGAAGTCATTTATTCGAGATATTATCCCAATATTTTGGCAAAATAGTTTCCTTCTAGAGCTACAGCTATTTTTTAGTTCATAAGACAAGTCATTTCTTTTGAACAAACAGTATTTCAATACATGTAGAAGCAAAATTTTTGTACCCGCATCTCTAATGTTATTTTTAAGGAGACATGGTGCGATTTATGCAAAAATATTTAATTTAAGGATTTTTAAAATTTTTTTGGTTGTCTCCCATGTGCGTATACTATGTAAAACAGATTTTGTGCTCAAAATTTCATAAAAAGCCATATAATTGTTTTAGGAAAAAAATTAAAATTTGTGAAGTGATTTTAAAATGCTACTCCTCCTACAAAAATTGACGTACACGCATGAAATTTGATTTACAAGTTTGTCAAACTATGTGTAACAAATGATGGTATGGGTTTTGCGATAACATGATTGGTATTTGTACAATACCTCTTTTTATGAATGCTTATTGAAAATTCCTTAAAAAATGTATAAAATCTGAGTTCAATTATTTTTTAAAAAAATAAGTATTGCTTTGATTCAAAAATGCATACCAACTTTTATTACATGTACTATTGACAACGAGTAAAAAAATTCATAGTATTAGGCACAATAGAAAAAAAGCCTTAGCATTTTAAATGAAGTTAAACTAGTTATTTTATCTTTCTGAGAAAAGCAAGTTTAATGTTTTGATTTGCCATAGGGATGTGAATGAAAACGAATGTAACAGCTATCATAATTCTGCGGTTTTTAAGTTTAATATTTTGTAAGGTTATAGAAAATTATATACAAAATAATTTAGGCTAAAAAAATTAAATTTGATTTTTTGACCGATTTTGGTCAATTGAATCGTACTGTGTCTCCTTAAGGCTATTGTTTTTATACCAGGCATATAACGCACACCCTTAAGTTTTAATCTTATTTTTTGTCATAAAAGTGCGCGTTATATGCCGGATTTTATAGTAAGTATTGGTGAGCAATGACAGCCTACCTGGAGGTGCACACACTGCATTTGTAGCGGAACACCCATACGGTGAGTAAAGCAAAGAACGTTCCACTGTTAATAAGGCATATTTTCCATACGAATGTGCTTCTGCTGACCCAAGTAAACTGTTCTAATGCCTCGCAGACAGTTTCTTGAACAGAGTAGGAACATATATCGATATTTGAGAGATGATGTGCAATCAAACCAAAGGAAGAAAGGTTAATGAAATCGCCAGATGGATCGAAATCTAATACGAATGAGTGAAACACAACCTAACAAAGCACGGAGAAAGTAATAATAGACCGAGCGACAACAGAACGTTAGAGCAAAGTACTCTAATGATCGAAGCTCATAACTTCTAAAATGTCCTTATCTACGATATCATTTGATTAGTTACCAAGACATTAATGATTGCAATGACCATCGACAGGGAACGCAACGAATGGGGGCACATGTTAAGGAAGCTAGCTCCTCATATTTGAAAAAACCACCAATCTCATTTGAAATCTGTTCCTCGTATTCGACGAAACGTATTTTGGGACATCCAGGACAACGGCGGGATTCTCATTTTAATGAAGGAACTACGGTATGGGGTGCAATTTCAGTCGATAGTTTAACCACTTTATTTGTTATCTCTTGCAAAATTACAGCCTACCGATACATCGATGAGATTCTACATCCCATAGTGTCTTTTTTTTTGGACTCTTGAACTTTCATTTTAACGGTATGATTAACGTCCACACATGGTACGCCTTTCTACAGGTTTTCTTCCTGCTTCTCCAAAACTGTCTGGGTGGTGCGATCGTCAGATGTTTCCTCATTTGAGCATGATTGAGTTCGAATAAGCAGACGTCTATGACCATTCTTGGATCGCACTGGTCTAACTCACCTATTGGAACATATATGACCAGCAGTCACTCGGAAGTGTATCCATCAATTCTACGAGTCAATGCCCACGTAGGTTATAGCTTGCATAAGGGCCAGAGGGAAGGTAGCACATTAATTTTCTCAATCTTGTGGTTATATTTCCTTAATAAATAATTTGATTCCTATGATACTAATATTATTATTTTTTTCAATACACGTGCATGGAATCTTCACCGAATTTTACTTCATTCAGATAAATTCTTAGTTCATCCCTTTTTAAATTAAAAAGTGTATTTATGTTTTTCCTAAATAAAAATAAAACTCAGGCATATATTCGTGACTCAGTTTAATTAACTCCAGAAAAATTGTCGAAAAGCAGATTCTTTTACAGATATAAAAAGATTTGGTTCGTTTACTATACACTGTAGGAAAAAGTCTGTTATTCTTTAATTATAAAACTTATTTCTGTAAGTATTATTTTGAACAATTTTAATCCTGTCTGGGCAGGTGATGAGAAATATATCAGTACTCTATATAGTCCATGTGAAAATAATTATAAACTTTTAAACTTTATTTTTGCATTTATAAAATTCTTTTTTTTAATTATTTTGTGTAAAAATGGCTTTACAACAAAAATAGATGGATAAATCAAAGTAACCCTAGTTTCTGAAGCATTGTACTTAGGAAACTAAAGCTTAAAATATTTGTCTGAATTTCACATTTTATATAAAACTACTGTTAAATTACTTATTTTGTCGTAAAATTTCCAGTATTAGAACCATGTAGATTTTAAATTCTATGTTTTATCATTAATGAACATGCAGTTAATGCTCGTAATAGCGCGTCCAATTAAAATATTTTTCTCATTTATTACCTCATGATTCAGAGTTTGATTTAGAAGCAGTATAATGTAAATGATTTATTTATTTCTACACTAATATTCTTGGAAATATAATATACAGTAGAAGTGAATTTTTATAAATAAGCATAAACCTATGTTAAATCAAATTAAATATATTATTTTCATAACGGAGAGATGTATTATGATAAAACTTCATTAAAATAAAAGGAATACTTTAAAATTTTGAACGTTATGAATTCATAACTTTTAGATAATATCAAAGTATGAATAATGAAATGCGGGTTGTTAATCATGCTTATCTTTGGTTCTTTTATGTTATCCTCTTGTATTGTGTTAAAAGGAAGTTTCGGAATGTTGCAGTACTTTACATGGAAAGTTGAGATTCTTGGAAAATTTTGAAGTTACTAGGTCAAAGGGATGATCAATATTTACCATACTCCATAAAATGAACAACTAGAAGCTGGTTATTTCATTAATAATCAGAATAAACCGTGGAATTCTTATATATAAAAAATAATCCACGAATTGCTTAGGAGTATATGTCGCAGGAAAATGAAGAAATTAGGACTTTGATCTAATCCCTAAGAGAGATGATCAAATCACACAAATTGTTAAGATAACGTCTCTTTGAGGTCGTATTTCCCTTATGTAAGTAAGTGATTTAAACAAATCCCCGAACCGCTTTAGTGAAATGATGAAATGAACATGTCAGCCATTTTTTAAAGATATGGGGTTGATATTTAGGGGATCGATAGTACTACCTGTATGGCTAGGAAGTACGAGGACTCGACTTCTCAGGTGTCTATCCTGCCCCCCACCCCCACCCTCCGGACAGCATTTTGCCAACATTTTAAAATAACGTCCCTTCAAGGTAATTTCCATGATGGAAGCAAGCGATTTTATCAAACCCTGAACTGTTTCAAAGGAATGATGAAATGAGCTAGTCAGGATTTGCATTGGCAAAAATGCTGTCCATGGGGGGGGGGGGGGCCCCCGGGGGGCGAGTCCTTGTACTTCCTAACCATACAGGTAGTATTATCAATCCCCTAAATATCAACCCCATATCTTTAAAAAATGGCTGACTTGTTCATTTCATCTTTTCACTAAAACAGTTCGGGAATTTGTTCAAATCACTTACATAAGGGAAATGACCTCAAAGAGACATTATTTTAGCAACTTGCGTGAATTGATCATCTATCTCACTTAGGGATTCGATAAAAGTCCTAATTTCCTCATTTTCCTGCGACATATACATTAATGTTAAACATCAAAAGAGAGAGAGAGAGTTACAATTACAAATATAAATTTCTTTCTGAAAATATCTTCATTTAATTTTTACTTTAAATAGCACACTAACTTTTTTAAAGTATACCTAAACTGTAAAATAACAAATGTTATTCTAAGCATGACTAAGTTTTCAGAAATCATGTTGATAACAAGGAGAACCAATCTTTTTTGAAACTTGATGAAACAATCTGTAAAAACTAATGTACATAAATTTCTCTTACATTTTTCGCATGCGAGCTCTTAATGTTTTGAATTTAGAAAATAGTATCTTCGACTAGCTTGTAAACGAAAAATATTTTTTAGATGGAAAAATGTTTTGTGGAATTGAAAAACATAACAAAATAACACATTTGAGTATATTTTAAAAGAAAAAAAAGGGGAAGCAAATGTAACTGATAAAATGTAAGCGAAATAAAGCATCACTGATCAAATAAAAAAAAACTAAAATAAACACCAGCGATGTTTTCTAGTTTAGTAACATCCGTGTTTATAAAATAACGCTTCAGTTCATTTTTGAAGTTTTCTGTTGAATGTTACGCGTTTTAAACTATAAGGTTCTTGTCTTGGGTTTCAGAAGATTTTGAATCTTTAGTTTTTAACTGAAGTGGAAATCTTTGAATAAAGATTTCTTTGAAGTAACTCAAGCAAAAATAAAAATGTATGGATACGGTACAAGACAACAAAACAAACTTTTTATTTATTTTATAATAGTTATTTTTTTTAAAACTGTACTAAAATGACTTCGGATAAAAAAAAATATTTCAATAATCAAACTATTTATTTTTGCTGTAGATTTTGAAGCTTAACCTGATGCTTTTTCAAGTTAAAAAACGTTAGTTCACAAACTTTAATTGAATTCAATAAGTTGTCTGAATAGAAGTACATAGAATATTTTAGAAAGACAAAAAACATCCACATTTTCAGTACGGTCAGAAGTTTTCATAGAATTTTAGTTCAATTCACACACACGTCATGATATATATAATTGACTTAAGGTATCCGACTACGTTCGGAACCGTGATTTTGCAAATGCGTATAAATGGATAATATTTATGATATTTAGTGTCACTTAGATTAGAACATGCATATAAAACTGTTTTAAGAACAATATTACCATAAAAAAATTTTTAAGTACAGTATTTCGGCTAAAAATTAACTTAGAATAACTTTTTTTCAAAATGTTCTACTTTTGTGAAAAATGCTTCTATTATAATAATATTTTGCTTGTCTATAGCCCAGACCTCTCTACAGAGGCTCTACTAGAGAGAATGTTTTAAAGATATAACTTATAAGTGGGTTTATCTGTGTTTCACGACAAAAGAGAAGAGAAATTTTAGAAAAAAAAACGCCGATAATTATTTCAAATAATTGTAACTCGGAAAATACTTTGGATTTTTCAAAAGTTATATTTGAGCCTCTGTACAGAGGTCTGGGCTATATACAGGCAAAATATTATTATAATAGAAGCATTTTTCAGGAAAGGAGAACATTTTGAAAAAAGGTTATTTTAAGTTAATTTTCAGCCGAAATATTGTATTTAATAACTTTTGTCAAAATGTCCTTAAAACAAAATTTTATATATGTATTCTAATCTAAGTGACACTAAATATTATGAAATTCATCCATTTATGCGCCTTTTTAAAATCACGGTTCCGCACGCGCGCGAACGTAGTCTGATACCTTAAAGTAAGAGATCTCTAACATTTTTGAAAATCGAGGAAATTGTTATTTGAAATGTTTTTGCTTGGAAAACGTTTTAAATGTGTGAGCATATTTTATTAATACCCAAAAATAAATTCTCATTTTTTAATTTTCATTTTTTGAAAAGGTTGAACAAGTTATATCATAGAACAAAGTGTAACTCACAGTCTGTGACCAACATAATCTAATAAAAAAAAGAGAAAAAGTTTATATAGAATATTAATACATTATCAGAAGTAATGGTGTTATGCGAGTCCATAAATATGAAAGCCTGTGACAAGTTCGTGAGAGAAATACGTACTGTGTGTGTGTGTGGATATTTTCGATTTAAATTTCTAAAATACATAAGTTTGTATTGGCATAATAATATGACAAACAATCTAATAAAAATTATATTTTTTAAGGGTTTAATATGCAATTATCAGAAACAATGATGTGTCTCATGAATCCACAAAGTTGAAAATTTATTATTAATTTATGATAAATATATATTGTAAATAATTGTCGATAAAATTTTCTGTAACATAGCTCTGAAAACTTCTCAAATTACGAGTTAAATTTTTTGGAAAGACTTGTTATAATTTTTATATGTTTCATTTTTTGCCTTATTTCGCGGTTCGTTATACAGTGTGTCCCAGGATTATTGGGACAAACATTAACCCTTTATTTACCGATGCGGTACTTATAAGTACCACTCACTTTAAAATTACGTTGAATAACCATTTTTACGAATATTCTTTCCACTCTACCCAGATGTATGGCAGCACGGGTTCTATGGTGAGTATTTTAGCGGGAAAGGTGAATAGTTTTATAGCAGAAATTGCTGACGGCGTTTTCAGCGGATTGCGAAGATTATCATTTTTGTCCCGAACAAACAGTTAATGTCAAAAATTAAGTGTCTTATTTTTTGTACGTTAATGAAGACCTTTGAACAAGTTTTGACTATTTATTTTAAGAGTGAACAGTATATAATTAATTTTACAGTTGAATATCTTTAATTAACTAATTAGCTCTAACGGATTAAAGTTCCCAAATTTGAGTATTTTGTTTATGTATATCCCTTAATTTTCAATGTACTGTTCCAAAAACAAATATTGCATGAAAAAATTTGCAGTAAATCATAATGCGGTAGATAAAGGGTTAAGGAGAAGTAAGGGACATCACAAGCAATCAGATTTGTTTAGCAACCCATAGTCGGAAACGTCATGGGATTGTATGAAGGTACAAGAAACGAGAGACATAAGACTGAGATCGTCTGAAATATTTATTGGCAAAGACATTTCATGTACTATGGTAGATGATATGTGAAAATGTCACAAAAAAGTTTGAGGTTTCCACCATTGCAAGCGATGCATGCATTACACCAGGGGTTAGCAAACTATGGCACTCATGCCACATTTGGCATGCCGTTTAACTCTTAGTGGCACTCTACACTACAATCCAAATTGGTCAATTTTTGAGTGGACGGAATTTTATAATTTTAAAAAGGAGATTATTAAACGAAATATCTTCAGAGTTTTTAGCAACATTACAGAAGCAATATTTACGAAATTTTGAAAAAAATCTGAGAGATAACTAATGGTAAATCGCCAGCTATTTTAAATTATTGGATGTTATTGCTGGAAAGATTTAACTGTTTGAAGAGAGAAAATTACATGTACTCAACTTTTCATATTTGATTCTACATATCAATGTGAAGAAATTCTTTCTTTCTTCTAGGAAAAAATATTGTGTCTGCAAAGAAGTTATTTAACAACTGATTGTTCAGAAGCGTGTCAAATTGAGAGTCGCAGATTATAACCCTGATATTGCGTTATGAAGTAGAGCGGTTCGTATTAAAATATACACTTTTTTTATTTACCTATATCGAAATGGGATACTCATATGTTTTGTTTATTTCTTATTTTAATAAATATACGAGTTACTTTCTAGTTACTTGAACGTGGTTCGAGTAACTAGGACAAGGTTGGCGAACTTTTATGAATCAGCGTGCCATTTTTTCTAAAGAAGTGCTTAATAAGATACAGACGTGCTGTCAAATATTTTTGACTTGTGTTTAATAGAAAAAAATAATAAAACTAAACCAACAACTCAAAACTCTTTATTTACTACGAAAAAATACTTTTTGTACTGTATAGTGGTAAATGTTTTAGTTATACGTGTAATTCGAATTAAAGTAACATTAATGTAACTTTTGTTGCAGATTGGATGAGAAAAATAACTTATAAGGGAGGAATGTAAAATGTTACTGTTAGTAAATTGCATGCTGAATTAGAGTCATCTGCCAAATTGTTTCTAAGCAATTAATTATTTTTGCTGTGGTTCGCTTTTTTGACAAGAGGATTTGTGATTTGTTTCAGAATGGCGTTTTACGCATGGTGCTCTGCATACCTCTGTTCCAGAACAAAAAACACGCACAGTTTTGTCGCCTTTAGTGATAGTGCCATATTCTTAGAGTCACCAAGTTTAAAGTTCTTTAACACTCTGTTAAAGTTCTCTTGGACTTTTTGTTCTTTTGATGAACTAGCCGTATTAAATAAGTTAAAAATCGTAAATATAACACAAAAAAACTTTAAAATACAGTTGTGTCAACGAAATTGATGAGTTCACAGTTGTGTGAATGATGCTTAGACAAATTTTGCACCATAAGCAATTGTTGTCTACGACGTAACTAAGACAAGACAATAACAAACGAGGGTGCTCCCGGCCGCCCTACGACCGATCACTTGCGTTTATTCGTAATACTTCATAGTGAACTTTGTTATTTTGTAATAAAATGCAAACCTGTTTGATCATTGACGTGCTCAAAATATTGTGTCGCGGTGCCATTGATGACACGCGTGCCACTGATTCGCCATCCATGAACTAGGACGATACTCCAAACTCTTCTACACACACCGACTTCAAACCCTAAATGATTAAAGATGCCTCCCACAACCCAATGTGTCTTTAGCGGAATCGGGACCAGGAGTGTATTTAACTGAAATTGTCCTAGCACGAACGTGTGCCACTACGATTATTCAATTTTCCCTGATCTGCTCGGTTTCATGAGAGCAAAATAAGCTTAAAACAGGTTAACAAAAGCTACAATAGGTTTTCAGCTATACTTCAGGATCATTATGCCCTTAACTGCCATCGACGTATATATCCGTCTCACTCAACTGGTGTTTTAAGTTCCCTGGACGTATATATGCGTCTTTCCAAAATACGATTATTTTCTTTACGCTACTATCATTACAATTATTTCGAACGCCTTGGAATGCAATAAAATGACCTTGAAAGTGTTTACAATGGGTTTACTTATTTCAGAGAACAATTTGCTTATTTCTGCCTATTCATCCCCCCCCCACCAATGCATCACATTCGCACGCCTATGTGAAAAGCGGTAGCACTGGGGAAACGAATTGCGTAACTTTTAACCAGCAGTTAATTGGTTAAGGACTAATTTTTAAAATTCAAAACTTTATTGAGATAAGTCTATAAATTTAGTTCACATACGACTCAAAAGTACCCTAGTTCGTTAAAAATTAAAAGAATGGGTTCGGAACAGAAATAATTATTTATTTTACACTCCTTGCAATTAACTTTTATGCACTGATGGGAATTCATCCAAAATTATGCTATGTTTCTCTCTTTTCTTGCTACGAAAATTTTTAGGTTGTGCACTTAATAAATTAATAAAGAAAAAAAAAGTGTTTTGCCTCTTTTTTTTATTTTTACTTCAATAAAGTTAATTGTTTTCAGCAAGCTCATTATAAGCTAATTATTGGGTTAGCAATCAATTATATCACCTCGGTTTTCCAAATGGATTGTAATTACATTGCAATTAGAATGTAATTATATCAACTGACTTTAAATCTTTGACTAATGACAGCAATTTTCATTACCATTAATCATATTCGAGTGAGAATTGCTTTATTTGATCAATAATCTAAATTATCAGCAATTTATCATTGATTCTTATCATTCGAGAATTTTATTTTCATGTCGAAAAAAAAAACGAATATTAGAAATCAATTTGCTTTTATTTTTAATGATTGTTTTTTAAGTGCCCTAACAGCCCTAATGCAAATACAGTCGAACCTCTATATAACGAACCTGTATATTGCGAATTTTTCTAAATAGCGAACTTTTTCCTGGAACCTTGCACATTTCACGATTATCTTCGTAAAATAACCTCTTTATAGCGAAGTGCATTTTTTATATAACGAACTTTTTCTTTTGTGATTCAATTTTTGTTCTTCCTTTTTTTATATAATTTCTGAAAAATTTCAAGTTATTCCCTTTAACACATTTTATGGTGGTCATAAATCTGGAACTGGTTTTATTAGATCCTAAGTCCTCGAGGGCAATAGAGGTCTGGACGTTTCCCCCAAGAAGTGCATTGTCCAGTTCACTAGAAACAACTTCGATATCCTCTTTCACAATCAGTGGAATTGTCACGTCTCCCCGTGTTCTAGTTATAAAATAGTGTATGTTTAATATTACTTGTATGCTTTAAATTAGAAAATGTCCTGAGATGTCTTGAGACATTTTGTTCCATATTTGCTGTAACCTTGCCTTTAGTTCGTTCAAACTCGTAGGATGCCTAACTCGCCTGTCCCAAATGATCCCAGATATGCTCGATTAGAGACAAATCTGGGGATCGGGCAGGCCAAGGAAGGATAGTAACAGTGGGGATACAGTCTTGTGAAACCATTGCCGTGTGTGGCCGAGCATTGTCTTGTTGAAAAACGGCTTCTGGGTGCCGTTGCATAGGTGGAAACACATGTGGTTGAAGAATGTCATGGACATTCCGATGGGCTGTCATGGTGCCACGTATCAATACTAGGAGTGACGGTGTATTGTAGGCAATGGCATCCCATACCATCACAGCAGCTGTGGGAGTGGTGTGTCACTGTAAAGCAAAAGCAG
>BMAV01010872.1:27975-40390 GCA_019973955.1 Trichonephila inaurata madagascariensis | reverse complement strand
AAAAAATTCAAACAAAAAATAGGATTCCATGAAAACTCGTCAATAGTAAAATTCAAGCAAATAAGAATATGACCGGAGGAGACCCGATCAGTCTTGCACCATGACACTTTGGAAAGTCTTTCCGGTCCTGCTGAAAAGTAAGAGATTTGATGTGGCCACTAAAAAATCGTTATATATGTCTGCTGATTCCTAGGAATATTGAGATGGTGAGTAATAATTACTAGTGCCACATCCATGGGATTATCATACACAAAATATAAAACTTATCTTGATAGTTTGTATTGTTTATAATTTAAGTCGAATATTCTTCAAAGTATATTTTTATTGCATTCATTACATTGCTATTGTATGGGAGGAGAGCGTGATGAAAATTTGGATCGCAGATGTTGAAAGTTTGAGAAGCACAGAAATAATATGAACTTTATTTGAACAAGTAATACACACAAAAAAAAGTTTTAGGTCTCTCTCTCAATTCCTTCTTAGATCAACAAAGAAAAACTTTATTTTAGTTATTTATATTAATTGCAATTTTTTGATAAAAAGTATGTGTATACATATGACAGAATCACAATATTAAGGGACAATGAATTTTTATTAATTATCATTAAAGTATCGTATTGTAATCCAAAACAATCGTGTATAGAAAATTTCAGCTCTAATGAGCGCTTTAAAATGTAAGAAGAAAACTTTTTTAAGTCTCACAAGTCACTAAAATGGTCGCCAAGTCGCCAAAAATGATGCCAAAGTGACTGTATCTGTAATTATTTTAATAATTAATTTTAATCAATTAAATTTTATTAATTGCAATTAAATTACCGTATTGTCATCCAAAATAATCGCGTATATAAAATTTCAGCTCAATTGAGTACTTTAAAATGTATTTTATTAACGATTGAAAATTTGAACAAGATATACATAAGATTGTGAACTAATAAAAGGAATTGAAAAATATTGCATTACAGACATATGAATAAAGATAAATATTTTTCATTAAATACAAATTTATGAGTATTCTATTATTTAAATCCTGATACATAATTTGGAAGTACTTTGAAAATCGAGATGTAGCATTAGATATTTTAAAATTTAAAATATCTAGTTACCTTTAAGTTATTTTACACAGTCAATATTATGCTTTAAAATTCTTTTAAAAAATTTATATTTTATACTGGCATTGCATATAATATTAAACAAATCAGTGGTTAAAATAAATGCATGATAATAATTTTTTAATAATGTTATCTGAGTGCTTATGCTTCAACAAAGCAAAATGGTTCAAAAATGTAATTAGTAATGATTAATTGACGGAACAGATTTCAGAATTGCATGCTTCATAAAGTAAATAACTTTTGAAAGCAAAATCAAAATGAAAAGGAATTACCCTTAATGTTTAATATTTATCTTTGTATACTTCCGAAATAAAAATATATTGAGAATTGAAGTACTGTTTCATGTCAATGTTTGAGAATGTACTATGCAGAGCTTTGGAATTTCCTGCATTATCGCATTGCGGTAGTAAAAAAGATTTCAAAAAAGAAATGAATTTTAAAGAATCTAGAAAAAAAGAGAATGTAACAAAATTTTACAGGAATATTTTTAGCAATATAAATACATGAAAATATTAAAATCACTTCAAGAGGCATTTTAAAAAATTGGGGTAATTTGCTTTGATTTAATATTACTGTACGATTGTTCTATGACTATTCGAAAAGTGCCTCAATATCAAAACATCTGTCAACTCCCTAAGAAAGACCCTTCTTTTATAAGCAATATCATGCTTGAACCTTTCTTGGTTGAGCCTTGATTGTTGGAACCCAAAACATAAATATTTCTTGAAATGAAATTGAAATTCCCTTGATGAAAAAACTCCGAATTCTTAAAAGTTTGTAAGTTTTCCCTAACCATTACTGATAGGGAACCAATAACAGGTTTACTCATATAAATATCAAATTTCTAATTACATTATTAATGTGCTACATTATTTAGTCTAGTCTGAATTTAGCAGAAAATGTGAAAAGTTTAAGAAACAAATTCAGTTTAATAGATAAAAATTTACAAAAATAATTTAAAATTGTTATTCAATGTAATATTTAAAACAACTAATATTCACTGTTTAGGAATTTAATTACTAAATGTTTCAGAATTATATTGTACATTATATTTTATATAAGTCTATCTTTAAATAAATTAAACAAAAAACCCCCTTTGTTTTATACAATACGTGGTTTTTTTTTAATTTTTTTGAGAATAATCTAATATAATCAGCAAAACTTTTACTGAAAAATGAAAATACAGTACCTCTATATAACGAAATCGCTAAATCCTGAAAAAAAGTTCGTTATATGGAAAACTCGTTACGTAGAGGTCCATCTACTTCAATTTACTTTATATATATAAACCACATAAAACAAATTTTAAATTCATAAACACTATATATTAAAAAAGAGTAGTTATTCACACCTTTCGGAAATTAATATATATTCATTTTATATATTTTACCGATAAAAAAAAGAAAGAAAAACTGCAAGAAAAGTTTCTTGGTGCCTTCATCCATTTCCTGAAGAGTTAACTTTTTCTTTGATGCTCAGGCTCTTACGTTTTGACATTTTCGAACTACAAGAAATGAAGTTACCAATACGCGACTGTGATCAATACTAAATATGAACGGTGTCTAATTCAAGAACACAAAACTCCATTGAGGGTGACATGGGATATCGAAGATGTTTCCAGTGAACTGGACAATGACGGGTTGAAGGTTGCACTTTATGGATGAAATGCCCAAAATTCTATTGCTTTAGGCGAGTTAAGCATTTAATAAAACCAGTTCAAGATTTATGACCAACATTAAATGTGCTAAAAGAGAGAATAATTCGAAATGTTCAGAAATACTTAAAAAAAATAGGGTGAAAAATATTTAATCGCAAGAAAAAAAGTTCGTTGTATAGAACTTCGCTATTGGGGAGGTTGTTTAACGAAGAAAATCGTGAAATGTTCTTGGTTCCAGGAAAAAGTTCGCTGTATAGAAAAATTCGCAATATAGAGGTTCGTTATATGGATGTTCGACTGTATATTGAAAAAATATTGAGTTATCCCAACCCCTATGAAAACGTAAAATCTGCATATTTAAGAAGCTTTACAGCCGATTCTTTCAGCAAAATCCCAACAAGATGTTAAAATAATCACTTAAATAATCACTACAGTGATGTTAATTATCACTTAGTCTTTTTCTTGCAAATATAATTATAATTAACTAAAATTGAACTAATTACCGGGGAGTTATGTTATTAACTATTGTCGTTAATGGATGAAATGCAACAGTTCAAGTTAAGGTTTTAGTAAGTGAACCGAAATAATGAAATTCGAAAAATTTCACTGAATGAAATTTGGTTATTTGCGGTTCGTTGAGATATTTTTAAGTATTTTATATATTGAAATGTATTTCAATATTTAATGCTGCATTTTAACTATTGCACATTTAACTATAAAACTTTAGAAAAATATATTTCAAAACAAAAGAATAGAAAAAACGAACATTACTTTTCACAATTATTTTTAAACTTCTTGATTACAGTTTTTTCACTATAGAACACAGAAATACGATACGAATCTTGCAGATTCTGTTTTAATTTGTTTTACGGCTAGTTTCACTAAAACAAAATTATTTATACATTTCATCCATTGCATCGTATAAATACCTATTGAACTCAGAAATAAAACTGAACATGTCAACTCAATTAATGATCCCAAGAACGTAAAAATCTTTGAAAAGTTGAAAGGAATTAACTTTATCAAGGAAATATTTTGACTGTTGCCAGAATTTAAAATGCTGATAGAGGTAGAAATATTCTAAGATATTTTTAAGCATCCTAGACATTTTAAATAATCAAAAATATATCATATTTCCCCTATATATTTAAATAAAATAGTATCATCTGTGGGACAGGATTATATGAGCTTATATTAAATTAGTATAAGCAGTTCAGTTACTCTCTAATGCAGTTTCTCAAACTGTGAGACGCGCCCCCTAGGGGGCGTGATAACTCTACGAGGGGGCTGAGAGCACATTGAAAAGTCGGGGAAAAAAAGATTAAAAAAAAAAAACTTATTAATTTACTGAAAGTAAACATGCAAAATAAATTTTCTAACATTATAAACTATACATTTGCACTCGTATAATACACTTATAAATATATCAGTACTGCACAATGTATTTTATAATTTAACAATACTAAGTTAAGAGCTAGTTTAATAATTACCAGTGGCCTCATGGGCTGGTCATATATAAAATTTATACAAAAATCAGCATTTCTCTTGATAATTTGTACGGTTTATAATTAATCCCGAAACTGCCGATGAAAAGTTACAGGATTCACTCCCCAATGCCATCGTTTTCCGCGTAGGCACGCATATGTGACGTATTAGGGGAGGGGGGATAAATAAGTAAATCCTCTGAAATAAGTAAATCCTTTGCAAACACTGCCAAGGTCCTTTTAATACATTCCAAAGCCTTTGGAATAACTTTACGGATGACATTGCTCAGAAAAGATCGTACTTCGGACAGACGTATATATGCGTCCGGGGCAATTAATGCTTTGGCTGAGCGAGACAATAAAATACCCTGGTGGCAAGAGGTTAAAGTAGTATTGTAGCCTTAGCGTAAAAATATAGTATTATTTAATTCAATACACAGATATTGTATGGATAGGGGAAAGGGGGCGCGAGGAAAATTATGATTGAATATTGGGTCGCAAATATTGAAAGTTTGAGAAGCACTGCTGTAAGGGTTCTCACATTTGTCCTTTTTTACTATGAACACCTACAACAAAACAATATTCTGTTGCTTTCAAAACGGAAAGAACTTTTTCATTAATTTGAAACTCATTTAGTTATATTTAGTCTCCCGAATTAGATTTCTGAAGTGATAAATGCGTGCTTCGAATTTCTGCAGATTTCTCACATCTTGTTACCATACTGAATATCTAGTTAGTGTCCCCTTCTCACATTTGGTAAAACTTTTTTAATTATCTTAAGATAGAGGATCCATCTTAAAGAAAATTGGATGAATTCGTTGAAGCAGCATTTGTTTTAAAAAGAAGTTGAAAGAGTTTCTACAGCGATGTATAATTTTGCCACTGATAGCTATTCATAAAGAATTAAATGGAAATTAAAATTTATATTTTATATGTAGTTGAAATCATTATCGATAAATGTACTGCATTCTTTTGAGCACTGAAACTTTTTTAAGGGAACTTTTCTTTGTCTTATTATATTTAAAGCCTTTTTATTATTATTTTTAAAGCGTATTTAAAGCGTTTACATTGTTTTGTGTGTGGCGTTAAATATATATTTAATGAAACAAAAATCCATGAATAGAGCTTCTAATGATAAATAGTCAAACTTAGTATTTTGAATTCTCTAACTGACTTTTATTATGAGTGTTTTTAAAAGTTTGTCTAACTTTACTTCCATAAAGGAATTAAAAGTTTTCGAACGTGTGAAATGGTCAAAAAGATGATTTTCTTGATTTTTATTCAAATAATACTTTACATTAATTTAAATTAAATGTATTGCAATAAATATATTATTCAATATTTTATTTTTTTAGAGTATGCTTGTCCAAAATGCGAAACAAATGCAAATAAAAATAAATTTATACATTTTTATTAAAAAAAATAAATGTTTGAAACATTTTTATTTATAATCGGTTTGTTGATATTTTTTTTGAATAAAAATTTAAATAAAACACCTTATTATTGCATTGTAAATCAGAGCAATTTATGTGGAAAAATTTTAAAAGTTGAAAGTTTACTAAGCGTTCTTATAAAAACCATTAACTTTAAAAGAGCAAAAGAACGTATTCATAGACAATTTCAAGAGTTTAAGGTAATGGGCACTGAATTTGTGCAGATGTTATTTATTATACAGAAGTAAGATTCCTCAGTAAGGGGAAAATGCTCAAAAAACATTACGATTTGAGAACTGAAATAAAAATATTTATGGAAAGGGAAACCTGTGATTGAATTTGAAGACGAAGATAGTGTTCTAGATTTAACTTTTTTAATAGACTTAACACACACAGAACATTTGAATGATTTAAAGTTGAGACTTCAAAGAAAAAATCAATTTATTAATAATATGTTCCAAATAATAACAGCTTTTCAAAGAAAGTTGAAATTTTGTCACAATCAAATAAATGCAAAAGATTTGACACTTTTAGTGCTTTGGCTGCACATAAACCTGTGAGTTACACAAAATATACTGCATTAATTTGATTTAATTCAAGAGTTTGAAAGAAGATTTCAAGGTTTTTGAAAAAATTATGAGTATTCCAACATATTTTCTATCCCATTTCCTCTAAAAATAAATAAATTATCTTTAAATCTTCAAATGAAATGCATTGAACTGCAAAATGACATTCAACTCAAAGAAAAATTTGGGAATATTTCTTTGCTGGAATTTTATCAAGATTGCCTACTCTGCGATAAACATCCTAATTTTCACAGCCATGCTTTATTAATGTCTTCAGCTTTTGTCAGTACCATATTTGTGAACAACTATTTTAATATAAAGTTGGCATATAAAAAAAAAGTAGGGCATGATTACTGATAAACATCTTGAAAATGCATTATGAATTGCAACCACGTCTATTGAACCCAATATCGATTTGTTTGTGTTCAACAAAAACAGATTCCTCCATATCATTAATTTGGATTTTTTCCATCTTTATGAAAACCAAACTAAAGAAAACGAAACTTATACAAATTTAAAATAAATATGTACCTATGTATATCTAATTAAAATTTATAAAAAAAATATAGTAAAAAGAAGTTAATTTATTTTAATAAAACTGCATAGAGTTAATTTTTATTTCAATTTGTTAAAAAAAATATTGTGTTGCAAAGGAAAATTTTTTTTCTAGCAATGTCACCCTCAAACGGTCACAGTTTAGACACCCATACTTTAGAGTTTAAGGTTCACCTCCGCTCGTATGCGAGTTTAGCTAAATGTAGATTAATGCTTTGAAAAAGAAAACAGCTCACATAAAATGTAGAATTCTCTGCAAACTCAAAAATTTATCGCAATATTAATTTTTCTTCTAAATGATGTAAATTATCAAAAACAAGTAATTTAGAAAAAAAATTATTTCAATCCCTACTTAGATCAACAAAGAAAAATTTTATTTTAGCTACTTTTTATTAAATAGTTACAATTAATATGAATATTATATACATATGACAGAATCACAACATTAAGTGGTCATTAATTTTTATTCATTATCATTAAAGTATCGTATTGTCATCCAAAACAATCGTGTATATAAAATTTCAGTTTAACTGAATGCTTTAAAAAGTGAGAAAAAAACCTTTTCAAGTTTTGAAACAAGTCGCCAAAATGGTCGCTAAGTCGCCAACGTGGCCGTATTTATAATTCTTTAAATAATTACTTTTAATCAATTAATTTGTATTAATTATAATTAAATTATTGTATTGTCATCCAAAGTAATCGTGTATATAAAATTTCAGCTCAATGGAGCGCTATAAAATGTATTTTATTAATGACTGAAAATTTCACCAAGATAAATAAATAGAGAGTGTGAGCTAATAGTAGGAATTTAAAAAAGAAAACAGTCCAACGATTTGACATAATTTCCTACAATATTCCAAATTACTAATCATTACACTAAGGTTCTTGTCTCTTACTTTCGAATACTCTAACTCAGCATCTTCTAACCTATTCATTATTGATCTTTTTAAAAAGTATTCTTTCATTTTTATAATCATTACGTATAAAAAAAATCTTTCACAGTATCCCTTAAACAACTAGCTGGTTCCAGGGGAAATCCTTTCTACTCTAGTATTTAGCAGAAATTGAGACGTTTTACAAAATCTTAGAATCATAAAGGATAGGCACTTAAAAGCGCAAGATCGAACAATTTCTGGAATACTGTTGTGAAAAATTATCACCAATATTAGATAATTTGGCGATCAATCGGCAGATATAGTCATACATCGAATTCTTTTCATACGAGAACAATTTATCACCGCAATTACTAGATAAAGCAACTATCTTAAACGGCAATTTTATATATGTGCATTAAGATATTTCCTCTCTTCTTAATGGCTGTCATTAATTCCTGATTATGGATGTCTTTTTTTATATCGATCATTACTGATTTGAAATGTTCTGAAAAAATGGAAGAAAAAGTGTACGAATACAGTTTTTTTTTCTGAATATGTAAGATAATTTATATCAAAAGGTATCAAAGGATTGTATTAATTTATGATTAATAAATGTTAGCTGTAAAATAGTCAATAGCATTTTCTCACAAATGAATAGACATTACTCAATAAAACACAACACAGTGGGGACTGCTAAAAGTTCTTTCTTTCACCCACACTATATATAAATACACTCTCAAAAACAAGGCGTGCAGGAGTCGCGTCACAAGCGTCTCCCCTTTCCATGTTGAGATGTTTCCATCCTGTACTTAACAATTAATATTGTTTATTAATGTCGCCTTGTAAAGAAATATAAGAGCTATTGGTGACGTAATTTTGAAATTGAGTCAAACGATGCGAATGACACCTGGACTGGCCTTTTTACTATCCAAATTTCCTTACTATTTCAAGATGCGAACTATTGTTGTAGACTCACTTGAATCCAGCACTCACGCTTAGTGATTTCGTGTCAGGATGGAATGACTCACTCCTCAAATCGTTGACTTACACACTTCCTTATAAACACAAGACTTTATTAAAAACTTTTAAGTATACTATAATCAAACGCTAATACTCGGTAATATATAGTAACTTATAACGGATCGCATGCCTTCTACTTTCTCTAATGTCTGAGGGCGTATCTCTATATCCTTATATAGTCACCTTTCACAGCGCCCTCTATAGTTGGACTTTAACACTAAGAACTTGAACAAATATAACGTGCATCAGTCACTATACTCGGAGGGTCTTAAATAGCATTAGGATCTGAACCTACAACTCATCAGAAATAACTTGGTTACGAACTCTTGGCTATGACCTATAGGTTACCATGATCACACCAGGGCTAAAAAATTATACGGCAAGCGTTTGACGGGTATGAAATACAGAAACGAAATTCTTTGTGAAGGATGTGTAACATCGTATTGTAAGTTAATTATTCTTAAAATTAGAAAATTATTAGTAAATTTGTTAACAATCAAAAACTGAAGATCAGTCATGAGACATAATCGATGATGATAACTCATTGTTCATTAATTTGTAGTAAACGGGCAATTGGTGTTTTTCGTAAAAACATTAATATATTTACACGTATTTATGAACCTGAATAATCAATGGAATAGATAGATGTGTTTGTAAATGGATTAATATTCTATTCTAAGAAAACCGTTTACATAATGTTTCAATTTGAGGGAAAGTCAAAAAAGTAAAGGGACTATTGCAATTTCTTTTCCAAGGTTTGGCAACAGCGTTAGCATCCTGCCCTGAATGAGGGGTATTCGGCAACACTTCTGTACAACGTGTCACCCGTCTTACCTCGTCGTCATTGGGAGGTATAGCAGATCGTTCAGCATGGCAGCTCCATTGTCGATCTGTACCAAGGACAATAATTCGCTTTTTTGTTTTCGGAAGGTGTGAAACCTGCTAAAATTATTCGTCGCATGCAAGAGCAGTAAGGTGACAGCTGCTTATATTGAAGCTTGATCTACGAACGGATAGTTCGCTTCAAGTCCATTGACGTCATCCACTGAAGACAATATGCAAGTGGTTGAGGGTGCAGTGATGGAAGTGATAGCTTGTATCCAGAGCAGGTATTACACCTTCCACAAACAACAAGCAAATCACTGCCCTCTTTTCCTCCTTGGTACAGATTGACAATGGAGCTGCCATATTGAACGGTCTGCTACACCCCCAAAGACTACGAGGCAAGACTAGTGACACGTTGTATAGAAGGGTTGCTGACTATCCCTTATTCAACGCTGGATTCTAGCGCTGTTGCCAAAACTTGGAAATAGAAATTGCATAAGTCTCTATACTTTTTGACTTAGTTTATGACAATATGATGTCTTATACGATTGGCTTATGGAGTAAAAATTATTTTGTAGATGATTTTATAAATTTGAAAATGTAAAAAGATAGCACTGAAATAATTTAAGCCTTTAAAATGAAACTCAGTATTCGCGCATATTTTCTCTCTCTCTCCTTGCACCCATAAGCAACTTAAAATATTGAAAATTATTACTTAACGGCTTATTGTTACTGCTTGGAAACAAAATGTAAAAGAAAATAACATTCTTAAAAAATAAAATCTTGTCTTATATCAGGATGTTTTAAAAATATCTGAAGCACATGCGAAAGAGAATAGAGAATTCATATCTAAGTATGGACATTTAGTGGAAATATTGTAGTTTTCACATTTAACGGTAAAATTTCTCATTACGTAGACACATTGTTTACATGCTGTAACGTACTTGTATACGTACGTATTGTATGTATACATACTTGCAGTATTAAAATAAAAATAGAAGATGTAATCATTTTTCTAAAGGGATATCAAACTAGTCCATACGTGTTTGTTACTAGTACGAAAGAAAACCACGAGAAATTATAGGATAGTTGATTGTGAAATGTTGCTTAAATTTATATCTTTGTCTTTTTATTTAAATAGCAAAAGGCATTTCAAGTTGTTCATTATTATTCATGGCATTTAAAAAAAAGATTAAGCAGTTTTGGTAAAATCTTATACTTTTAAAATAGAATCACACACGAAAAGAACATTATACAGTGATTTATGTTTCAATTTTATTTTCAAGAAATATTCATAGCGTTTTTTTTATTTTTTTATAAAACTTGTTTATTTTTACGAACATATGTATTAGAAATTATACTTTGCTTCATTTGATTGAAAGTAATATTGTTCAAAAACATTTATTGATTCCTTAAGTCAGTGCTTCTCAAACTTTCAATGTTTGCGACCCAGGTTTTAATCATAATTTTCATCGCACCCTCTTTCACACAATAACAATGTATTGGATCCAATAATCATGCACTTTGACGTTACAGCTACAATACGATTTTAATTATAAACCATACAAACTATCAAGATAAATATTAAAATTTTGTACAAAACAAGCCTATTCGAGTCTTTAATAGTTATTAAACTTGTTCTTAAATTAGCATTTTGCAATTAGTTATCAGAAACTTTGTGATACATTCATAAGTTTATTATATCAGTGTAAATGTTTATTTTATTTTTTATTATGTTCGAATGTATATTTTGTTTCACTTCCTGTCAGTAAATTTGTAATATTTAGATACATTATTTTTGACTTTTCGATGTGCACGGCCCCCCCCCCCGGGGGGGGGTATCGCGTCCCCCTAGGGGGGCGCACCCCACAGTTTGAGAAACACGTTGTCTTAAGTGTATATATATTCATCTTGCTTAACCGGTGTGCTATGTGCCCCGGACGTATATATCCGTCCTAGGGAATATGATTATTTCCTTTGGACGGCTATCAATGGAACTATTTTGAATTGGAATGTAATAAAATGACCTTAACAGTCAGTGATTGCAAGGGATTTACTTATTTCAGGGAAAAATTTGCTATAATTTGTGCCTTTTCCTTACCCCTTCTCAATACGCCGCATAAGCGAGCCTACTCGTATTTGAAAAACAGTGGAACTGGGGAGCGAATTGCGTTACTTTTAATCGGCAGTTAAGGGGTTAAAAAATTGGCAATGAGACGAAAAAGTTACAATTTTAAAATTATAAGTTAAAATTCTATAATGTCAAAATTTTGAAATTTTAGCATTGAAATACCTATTGGTGTTTTCAAATAAACGCGTTTTTATTGTATATTTAATAACCATTTACTATTTCTTGACACTTAGCACAAAACCCGATGATTGTCTGTCCGTATGTATATTTTTTATTAATAAAACTTATTTGCCTCGAAAATAAAGGAAATATTATATAATTAAATAATAACCAGAATGAGTATTAAAGCATATTCCTTGATAATTGAATATATTAATTCTGCATTTTACTAATTAAATTCAGACTTCATTATATAACACAAATGGTATTAAAATATTTTATAAAATTATACTGAGATTGAAAATTCAAATTTTTTATTCATTGGTAAATAGAATTAAAAAATAACTGATTTTCTTACAAAAAAAAATTATGAATACTCACTAAACTGCTGACATAAACCATTTCATTTTTTTTTTCATCATAGCTCAATATTCTTTGAAAATACTTTTTCCCGACTGAAAAAATTTAGCATCATTCGTACGGAAAAAGTGGATTTTTTTGCTTGTGTTTCCTTTTATGTTTTTTCTCGACTCCGCTTTTTCTAAACATTTTTATAGGCAAATCCTTTTTTCATACTAAAAACAAATTTTTTTTTTTAAAA
>BMAV01010871.1:16968-33626 GCA_019973955.1 Trichonephila inaurata madagascariensis | reverse complement strand
AAACCTAATACATGCAACCCAAATTTTCTAGATATTACATTACAGTTTAAAGGACCCTTACTATTCACTAGTACCATATTTAAAAAGTGACCTACATATTTCCATTAACAGAAATACAATTATAAATAAAATTCTACTTAACAAATATATGTAGTTATACTAAAATCAAATAACATCAAAAACTATAATAATACTTAGGTATATATATATATACTCTGTTTTAAACAAAAATATTCATTTAGTTTTATAAAAGTCAATTCCATATAAAGAATATTTAAAATACATCCTTTAATTTACTCCTTTTTGATATTTAAGGTGCTTCCTAGAGAAATATAATATTAGTTTCACAAAGGATTTTAAAATTTCTGAGCATTTATATATTATCTACTTTTTTTTCAATGTAGATGATGATATTTTTTTCTATTTCATGAAAATAGGAGAAAATATATCACATTATTTGAATTTTTTTAAATATTATTATTACAAAATACATGTAAATATTTTTCTTGATATTATAAACTTATTTGTCGTTTGTGCCATATTTATTGTATTAAGTATATATAATGATAAAATCTTCATGGGAAAAAAAATTGCAATTTCCTGCTTTCAATCAAATATAGATATTAATAAACAAAGAATTATTAAAAGTTGCATATGAACTTTCCTAAACAATTTCAAAAACTAATTTAAATATATCACATTACAAGAATAGTATCACATACATATTCATGAATTTAAATTAAATGTTCTTCTATATATTAACTTACAATTGAATAAAGTATTCTCGCAAAAATATATATATAATATTCAGTGAGAATGATAACAAAGAAGAAAATTCAATAATTCCCTACGATAAGCATAATATTTAAGAAAAGGTCAAAAATTTTCTAAAACCATTTAAACGAAGTTTTTAAAAACTAAAGAAAAAAATGATTTTAAATTTCGGAAAAAAATGTCCCAAATTTTCCTTAACCCGCGATCACTCGCGCGGGGTGTTCTGTACACCCCAGCAACAAGAAAAGCCTCCTACAATTCTAAAAATAATGCGCAGAGCCACGATTTTTTCTGTAGCTGCCCATTTTAGGTCATTGAACCTTCAGACTTGATGTAATCAATCTCGCTAGGACGATTGGAATGTAACAACCTTCAAAAGTTTATTTGGGGTGCTGGGACACCCCGCGAGTGATTGAGTTATATTTTCGTACTCGAAGCATCTACGGAAAAGTATGTTTTACGCTTTCCGTTTACGTTTTTTTTTTCAAATATATTAATATGCACGAATATTTTATTTAAAATTTCAATAAATGCGGTATAAAAATAATACAATTCTATAAAATATTTGTAAAATACAATTTTTTTAAAAAAAAATTTCAAAAAGTTTTCTAGAAATTATGACAAAAACTCCATGAGAAAGGGAGAAATAGCGACTTTGTCGTCTATTAGATACTGTATCAACAGATTGACAAAATGAACTAAGTGAATTCGATAACTGCGTGATTTCGTAACCAAAGTTGGAGAGATGAAACTTGAAATCATAAATTTTTATAATACAGGTGGTGTTGATACAACTGATGAAATGTGCAGTATATATTATGTATCGCGAATATGTAACCTTTGGCCCCATTGCGAATATTTTATCATCTACTTAATACTGCAGGAATTAATGCTTCCTTTGTCTATCATTCGGTTCTTCCTGAAAATAAATGAGACATTCAATATTATTACAGGAGATTAGAATGGATCTTGTGCAGCCACAGTGGGATATGAGATCGGATTTCCCAAACCTTAACAAAACACTCAAAAGAAGCTTTACTGACACAGAATATATTAAAAAGAGCATTAATCCCCCTAAAAAAGGGGTGTTGCACTGCTTGTCCACGGGTAAAAGATGTAAAAATTATTTGTTTTTGTCTTCAATGTAAGGAAAATATGTGCTTAAAGCATATGAATAGTCTGCTCTGAATGTTTGAAAAATGATTAAAATATTATTTTTCTACTTTTTACTATCCTTATCATTAATTATAAAGTATATTTATTACTGGTATATACGTTTTACTTGTGGTTTATGAAAAAAATATAAAATTGTGTACTTCAAAATGAAAATTTTGTAGGTTTAGTTTAAATTAATGCTAGTCTCATTTGAATTGCAATAAATTTAACAATTTTGTTTGTATAATACAAAAAAAACCTCTTATACTTCATAAATATATATATCATAATTGACTTAAAGATTTTTTCTTATTTAAATACACGTGTTAAGAGAGAGTTTGGGGTGTTCACTACACCCCGTGAGTGACGACGGTAGAAAAACAGGCGCGAGTGACCGCGGGTTAAATATATATTATATTTCGACTTAATACTAAATAAATATATAGATTTTTATTTTAGAAATCATAATAAGAGAGAATATATGAACAATTAGCAATGTCTACGTGAACCTGTTAAATTGTATGTCTCATCACACACAAAATCGAAATCCGTCTCGAAATTACTTTTTAAATTTTGTATTTGAACTATTTCATTTTTCATTGAGTTTGAACCAAAAGAAATAAAATTGCTTCCACCATATTTCTCCAAAAAAACTACCTTTAAAAAAAACTTTTTTTTTAATTAGATGCAACTTTTCTTGTTGTTTAATTGAAAGCAGATATATTTGAAATTTATTGCAATTAAAAAATATTGCTTCCAAAAATAAAAGGAATCTAACATTTTCTTCACATTTCATTTTATATTTAAATTAAATCAGCATGTAATTTATTTATTTAATGAGATAATGTTTCTATAACCATGCAGCAACCTTTCTTTCATTCCACGCTTTCTGATTGAAGATAAAAGTAGGGTTCAAACATAATGAAAAATATTACATCACTACCACACACAAAATTCGTTTTGCCTTTGTGTTACGAGCAACTTTTCAAATCAGTCACTTTTGAAGTAAATTTTCACTCCCTTCATACACTTATCAGTTCACATATTCTTAATTTATAAGAGGACTGATTATGTGGTATTTTTCTCGTTTCAGAAAGAATGATGAAGATGTAAATAAGTTCTTTCCACAAGCAGTTAAAATTGGAATTGAAGGTGCCGGTCATATGATTCATCAAGTATTCCCAGAGGAATTTTTGAACCACGTTACAAGTTTTATTTTGAAGCCATAAAACATTATCTGCAATGTGTTGTAATATTGTGTATATCTTACAATTTTATATTATTTTAAGTAATCAATCACACATTGCACTTTAGTAAAATACAAATGATGATTAAAAATATTTCTATATAAACTATTTTGAAGTTTTTCTTCTAAATTGAATATATATTATTTAAAACCAAATGAATTTTTGGAATCAATGTTAAAAAAAAACATATTTACTGAATCTCATTGTGATATTATATTGTTAAAAAGTACCCATTTTTTTTAAAACATGTTCAACTTTCGTATTTTTAAATTTTCGTGCACAAAAAGAGTAAGAAAAAAGCTGATTGGTAGGTGTTTATACCTTTAAGTAACTATTGTCAATAATCTGTTTATCTTACGGATGGAATAATGAGACAAAATAGTTAAGAATTATTACGAAAATTAATTCGAATAAATATTCTTTTAGAGTCATTGTATATAATTTGAGAGTCAATAGTCACAATTTGAGATTTTCAAAACATACTCTTTTTTGTTTTTACAATTTAAGTGCGCGCAGAAACTGAACATCGTAACAAAATGAATTTTGAAATTAAACACAGATTACAGTTTTAAACATACATTTTTTCGATATTTGTAGTAAGTAATGTTAAGCATAATTATATTGCATTCCTAAATTAAAATTGTACATGTATTTCTTAAATTAACTCCGATATATATCTCTGTACGCTATAACTCATATAACATCTGTATATAATATAGATGTATCCTCGGATTTCAGTACTAGTTTAGGTATTTTTCCCCTTGATTGTGTCATGTAAAAATATTTATTAAAACTTAGATACTCAACTACTGTGCCATCGAACTTTTGTGTGCAGCCAATTTTTTTAAAATTACTGATTGTATTCTGAAAAAAAAATGAAAAAAAATCTGGAACTGATTCATTTAGCCGTTTTATAGAAACTAACTATTCATAAAATTGTTATTGACCATTCGATACAATTACTTGGTGACACAATTACTTGGACACGTCTCCGATCAAAACGGTTCGCATTTTAGTTCAAAATAATAAAAATCACTATGAAGTATTACGAATAAACGCGAGTGATCAGTCTCGTTTTTATAAACATATGCCAACATTTCAAAGAATTGAATGTAAAGCCTCAAGACAAAAATAAAAAATATTATCTTCAAGAGGGATCTCTAAGCTTTTGACGCTAAATTACATATTTTCAGAAACGATAGTATTACAAAAAACTACTAGTACTTCCCGAACTTAAAAAAATCAGACGAAGAAAAAGTTATTCCAGAACTTATTTCCATAATTATTATGTACCCTGGTGTGACTTCATTTGATAAACTGAACTTGTCCCAATTCGATTGGAAGAAATTGAAGAATTTGAAATGCAACTGTGCTTGATTTCAAGTCTATTTCAATATGGATTCAAAAATTTATTAAAACAAGAAAAATGTTGGAATTGATTGAAACAGAAATTTAACAAGCAATATACGTAAAAATGTCAGTAACGAAATTTTCGAAACATGGAATTCGATTCCAGATGCATTTAACTGTTTGAAGAAGCTGGCTCATGCTTTTTTAACCATATTTTCATCTGCTTATGCCCGAGAGTCATTATTTTTAGAGATGAATAACATTTAAGACTCACTTAGAAAACCATTTAGCAGATGACTGTAATTCAGCATGTGTTCTGCTAAAAGTAACATCTTGCAATCCTAATGTAAGTAATTTGTCATCTGGTCGGCAACAACCTAATGTTACTTTAAATTGAATTACACGTATATCCAAAACATATACTGCTATACAATGAAAAATGTACTTTTTATTAGTAAATAAATAGTTTTAAATGGTTAGTATTTAATTTTATTATTTTCCCAAAAATCACAAGTCAAAGTTATTTGACGGCACGCGAAGGCGAAATTTTCAAATTTTTAAAATTTCCGCAACAAAAGGTTGAAAATCACTTTATTAGAGTTTGGCGTTTTTTAACAAACATGCGAAATTGGTATAGTGAGATATTTCTTTTAAAATTAATTGTTTCTTAATCTTTGTCTATGAATTAACTACCAATAAACAAGATTTATGCTGAGTAATTCGAAATTTTATTTTTTTACGCATGGTAGCAACATCTAACCCCATTGACTAAGAAATCGTAAAGAAATAATATATATTTATAATGAGATGTTTCAATTTTATTTTTAAGATCTTTAAAATAGATGAATGGCTAAAATACATATTCAATGTCTATAAAAGGGGAAGAATGACATTGCAAATAAGAATAATACACCAACATACAATCTAAACTTAGAAAAACTGGATGAATCCAATTCGACAATATATTGATACGTAATTTCAACTAGAAAAAATGAAGTTCCTTCACTGTAGGAGGAAGTGGAGGAAATATGAAACACAAACTTAATTCCTCTCATTAATAAAGATTTTTACACAAAACATGATTGACATTTTTGAAAAGCTTAAGGATTTGAATTTCAATTTACAAGGGAAGAGTATACAAACAATTTACGCATCGAACACTAAACATCCAAAGAACTTAAATAAATTGTGGAGAAACCATTGGCACCCCGTTTCTCCTTTAAAAAATATAGAATAAATGTCTTCCCTAATAAAATGGAGATGAGGTGAACCGAATGTGACACCTGAGACATCATATTGAATGTCTCAGCTGGAAGAATCGTTCCTGAGAAAATTAAGACATCCCCCTGAAGAGCCTCCGAGTTATGGTAATTTTAAAACAATTAAAATAAAAGCAGGGCACCCAGCAACTCGAAACTCGGCTTGGTTGTGAGGAAACACAAGAGGAATCCATTAGAACCAGTCTGTAGTTGCAAATGGGGCGGCGCTAGCTCGGGAAAGGAAAACGAAACTAACAGCCCCCTCCCCCGATGGAGGGGGGGGGAACTGTGACGTAAATGGTCACGTACATCCCAACGATACACAGAGTAGTAGATGATCCCAAAGATTCATCCTTCTATCTCTGTAACATCGTTACGTCACCAAAAGTTCGAACCCCATAGGAATAATATGGGAATTCTCTAATTTTAGTGATAATGCCCTCCTAGGCCCACTATCTACACACGAATTATAACAGATGAAAGAGCTCAACAAGGAAAACATATGATCTGAGTTTCATTAACGAACCTCAAAAATCCTCCGAGCTCTGCAGGATTTAAAAAAAAAATTAAAATTTTAAAATAATTTTAAAATGCTAAATATGGGTGAAGAAATGGGGCCATGGTCCTGAAAAACCATATCTAGGATGCTCATAAAGTGAACAATTGAATCCAGCCGATGCGTTTAACCAAGGTGGCATAGGATTCGAGTTTATACTGGAGAAGCCCTGTAAGGGGAGAGAGCACCGGAGGGGACCAATTTCACGTAAAGCTCGCGCTAATACGAAAATGGGGGGGGGGGCCCACCCCCTTCCCCCCCCCCCCCCCCTATCCAGTCCGAGACTCGAACAGGAGCCAAGGTATTGTGAATTTAAGCAAATTTAAAAGGTTTAAAAAAGTTTAAAACAATTAAAAACTATGGAAGAAATAACCCTATGAGCATGAAATTATAATTACTGGAAGAGCAAATGGAGAGGGATCGAATGAGCCAGGTTCGAATGGACTGTCAGGCACGGGTGCCATAATATTGGCCAAAAAGCTGTAAAGGGGGGAATGCCCCGGGGGGATGCATCCCAACACTTATGGTTTATAACAATAGTTATTACGATCCCCCGAATATCAGTTCCCTAGCACCAAAAAAGTGGCATGTTAAAATATTAGCACGCATCGGTGCAGCGACGGTGTGCGCGCATCGTAAAAATTTACCCTCATCCTTTTTCCCAAACGCGCAATAGGAAGTACAACTTCAAAAACCCCACAAACACTCAATGATGTTCAAGTTAGATGACTGGGGACACCACTTAGATGTTCCACTTCATCATCACGCTCATGTTACAGTGCACGATAAAGCGGAAGACGGATAAAAGATTCGATTTGACTGATTCGATAGTGCTGAAAGAGAGAATTATATTTACGCCGTATTTTTAAGGCAACATGGGGGCTATTGGTGACGAAACTGGTAATTTTGAATTTCGCTCAAGTGACGAGGACGACACCTGAGCTAGCACCTCCCTCTCCTTACTACCCCACATTTAGACACTTAGCCGCGGCAGATTTAATAGCATTGCATCGGCCCCTTCTACACAGCACTAGACTCAAACTTATGCCAAGCAGGTCACAAGCCCGTGATCATAACCACTAGGCTACCGAGGTGCAAAAAGAGATACCTGAGGTTATGCAGCGTCGCAATGTACTTTGTAACATTCGCTACTCGCACACACACAAACAAAGTACTCACTTATCAATAATCATCGCTTCTGGTTGTTTAAATTGTAGAAAAATAGTTTAATTTTGAGTTTTAAACCATTTAACCAAGATTAACTCTCTTTTTTTACAAGCTTTTATTTAATTTGCAATGTAATTTGTTCGGGGGAATGTTGCAACTCAATTTTAAAGCTGATGTCTTCAACCGATTGAGCTGAAATTTTGTATGCACGTTTAGTTTGGATGACGATGCATGTTTTGACAATTTATATTCTGATATCGCAATTAGTTAAAAAGATATTTAAAAATGTAGTTTTTTTAAGGCGGAATTTTGCAACTTAATTTTGAATTTGATGTCTTCAAACGATTGAGCTGAAATTTTGTATACCCGTTTAGTTTGGATGACAATGTATGTTTTAACCATTTATATTCCTATCTCGCAATTAGTTAAAAAGATATTAATTAAAAACCTTTTACCCCTGTTAACCTTTTATTCTGCCGAGCAGCTTATGGGATTGAGCGTAACGAAGTTAATAGATTTTTCGACCTTTTTTAAAAAAGCATCTTATACTTTATATGAAACTGAGACAAAAAATAATTTCATAATTTATTCTTTTTAGCGCATTTAAATGAAAGCTTGTTTTTAAAAAAGTTTTTTTTACTTTTAATTTATAATTTTTTTCGAACATTCAGCCCCTTTGTGGCGTTATTAAATTTTGAAATTTAGTTTTTAATTTTTTTTCTCTTAATCTTTATATCATAGAACCCGTTTTCCGCATAGGTAGGTTTCCATTAACAATATTATTTTTCACCACAGAACCACCATCCACTCTAATGTACATCTATCAAGCACGAAACGCTTACAGTATCATAGCAATTGAATGTTTTATTCAGTAAATGCAGCTCCAAGAAAAATCAATAATGCTTGGTCCACATCTGACCCTCATTTAAGCAATTATCCACCTGGCTATTGACTCAAAGGAATGGTTGGACGAGGCCTCATCAAAGCGGTAGAAAAACATGCCGAGTGCGGCCGGACTTTATCCTGTTGAAATATAAAGCCACGGATATACGTGAAAAAAAGGGCAGCACTATTGGATGTAGAATATCTTCGGCATGATAAAGGAATGAATATCACAAATGACAAGTAAAAGGGGTTCAGTTATGAAAAAAAATTAATCCATATCATAACTCCTGAGTGTGGCCGAAGACTGTCAGGTGAGTATTCCACTACTGTTCTCTGGACGTTTCTGAATACGTTGTTCATCAGAGGGCATTTGAAAATGGAACTTATCTCTAAAGGGGGGATTAATAATTATCAAAGTTTGTTCAATAATATAAATTTTAATTAAGAAAAACAATATGAAAAATAATTTTCTCTTTATCTAATTTTTTCCCTTATCGTATTTTCATAAGCTTCATAACATTTCTTAACCACATTTTTACAAGTATGTTGTTGTTAGCTTTGAGACAATATTATAGAGCTCATTAAAATTACTATATCCATGCCAAAGATTGACAATTCAATACATATGTGTGTGTGTGAGAGAAAGAGTGAATGAGAAAGAGAGAAGGAATGAGAGTATCTGAGAAAAGACATTGAGTGAGAAAGAGAGAGTAAATGAGAGTTTGAGAGATATATAGTGAAGTGAGAAAGAAAGTGAGTGTGAATGAGGAAGAGGGAGACAGAGAGTGAATAAGAGTAAGAGAGTAAAGGAGAGAAAGAGTGAATGAGAGAAAGAGAGAGAGTGAGTGAGTGTGAGACAGATAGTGAGTGAAACAGAGGAAGTGAGAAAGAAAGAATATGAATGAAAGTGAGAGAGTAAAAGAGAGAAAGAGAGTGACTTAGAGCAAGTGAGAAAGAGAAATTGAGAGAGAAGGAGAGATAGAGAGAAAGTGAGAAAGAGAGATATTGAAAGAGTGAGAGAGAGAGTGAATAAAAGAGAGGAAGGGAGTGTCAGACAGGGAGTGAGTGAAAGTAAGAGTGAGAGAGAGAGAATGAGTGAAAGAGAGGGAGTAAGAAAGTGAGAGTATGAATGAGAGTGAGAGAGAGTAAAGGAGAGAAAGAAAAGGAGTGAGACAGAAAAAGTGAGAAAGAGTGAATGAGAGAGAGAGAGAGAGTGAGTGTGAGAGAGAGATATAAAGAGAGTGAGTGTGTGTGAGAGAGAGTGAGTGAGAGAAAGAGAGTGAGGGACTGTGAGACAGATAATGAGGGAAACAGTGGAAGTGAAAAAGAGAGTATATGAATGAGAGTGAGAGAGTAAAGTAGAGAAAGATAGAGCAAGTGAGAAAGAGAAATTGAGAGAGAAAGTGAGAAAGAGAGAGAGAGAATGAGAGAGAGTGAGTGTATGAGAGAGTGAGAGAGAGAGTGTGTGTGAGAGAGAGAGAGAGTGTGTGTGTGACAGAGTGAGTGAGTGGGTGTGAGAGTGAGTGAGTGAGATAGGGAGTGAAGGAAAGAGACGGAGTGAGAAAGAGAGAGTATGAATGAGAATGAGAGTGTGAGTGAGATTGAACTTTGCAATATCGATATTTTAATCGATATGCCCTTTTTACTGAACAATTCTCTTTACCAAGCTCGTTTTCAGAATCTTATTTTGCGTGAACTTCATATTAACAGTTCTTGCACCTCTTATCTGTGTTTCTAGACAGTGATGACAACTTAAAGCAGTGGGAAACTTTCTTATAAACAAGGTGTAACATGGGAATTAAAAAAAAAATCTCAATCGCGTTATCTGTAGATAACCCAAAGGTCGATTGTTTCTTAGCAACTTACAGATAAGTCATAAGGAAAAGAAGAAGAAACTCCTGCTAAGATTGAACTCAATTATTATTTTTTATTCGCATACGCCTATCTAAAGGTAAGTTGTAAATTTTTTTATTGACACCTTTATGAGAAAGGTGGGGGAGACCTAATATGTTATGGTTTTATTTGTTTTGCAATGTGTCCGACGCTAAAACGTTGTTTTTTGATGCTAAAAAAGCTACATTAAACTATATATTTTTTTATTTCAATTTGTTTTTAACAAAAGCCGGTATCATTCGCCGGTAAAAATTTTACTTCCAAATTGCTTAGTACATCCAAAAATATTATTATTATACATACATAAATATTTTTTTACACACGTACATACCTAAATATATATATATTTTGCGTATAAATTAACCTGATATATCATTTGGATGTCAGAAATTATTTGTCTGCACTCAGGTAGTTGCCTCAAATAGATAATATTTCGGAAATATTAGCTTTTAAGTAATTTAGTCGTAATAGAAAGGATGTTTAATGTATATTTTTTTAATGTGATGCATATTCTATAGTGTTTATAGTGAATAATATAACATATATAGACATTATTTTTTAAAGTTCAACTACCTTACTAGAATGTTGTATTAGTAGTTTTTAAATATTATTTTATTAAGGCGATATGGTACCATCTTTAAAATTTTTTTTATTTTTAATATTTGATATTTGGTTTTAAATGTATTTTATAAAGTTTAATATTTAATAATAATTCCATACAAAAAAATTTTAATTTGTTGCAAAATGTTTGTAAAATTTAAAGTTTTTAAATTTTTTTAAACATTTTTTAAACCCCTAAGGCTTTTTTAAATATGTTTCTTTTCTTACAAAAATTTTTTTCCAAGTACCTTATAATATACTACATAAAACTGTGCATGGGTTTTTTCTGCTACTGCTCTTTAATTTTTTATTAATTTTTTTATAGTTAAACTTACAAAAATTCTCGAAAAAACATTAATTTTGAATTTGAAATTTTTTAGAAAAAGTACTAAACATGTTAGAGCTAATTCAATGCACAGTTTTACAAAACATACATTTCAGAACATGTATAAAAAGTTTCAAACCCTTACTTCAATTATCAAAAAAGCCTTAGGGTTTTGAATAACAGTGAATGTACAAAAATTCAACATGGAGAAAAATGAGTTTAAAGTTTTCATTTCTTAAATAGCATGATAAAAAATTCCTGCAATAATCTGAAACTTTTATGTAATGTTAATTAGTTTGTTTCCAACTGCTTACCACAAAAGATTTTAAAAATTTACAAGAATAAAAGAATATACATGTATAATGAATATATAAACAAAAAGGTCAATATTTCATAAAACATTATCTTAACAATTTTTAAAAAAATTACACACACATTTTAGAATTTATTTCATGCACAGTTCTATACTACTATAATAAACAACATGTACACAAATATTCACTCTTTTGTTTCATAATTTTAACTTAATATATTCACAAAATCCATAGGCTCTTCCAAAATTTACTCGCAAAGAAGCATTTTTGCAAGTATTACATAGAGTATTTTTAAAAAGATTTGTTAATGCATTTTTATCAATAATGACGTATGTTGGAGATCTGGATATACCAGTATATTTTTCATCCAAACGAGAAAAAGTATTGCATTCTTCTTCAAGTTTTGCACACCTCAAGTTAGTGTTTTGAGAAACTTCTGAACTTGTCTTAGCATCTGAAAACCACCTCTTCAAAGCTTTCGTTGTGGCAGATTTAGTACGTTTTTTAGGCCTAGGCATGTTAACTTTTAAACTTTTTGGAGAAATCACCAAATTCCTTGACGTAAAGCAACTTTTCTTACTCTTCAGAACACAGAGTACAAAAATATAGTTAAATTTGTAGGAACAGAACTTCAAAGAAAACGCAGTAGAATAACTCTCATATAATCACAACAAAACAATTATTTCATTTCAGTTTAAACACTAATCAGCGTGGAGTAAAAAAAAAATTAGTTCCTTATTTATCAGGCTCTTTTCTAGCAGACGATCTGAAAAGTGGGCGTGGCAGCTTTGTTTAGTCTACTGACATGCAGCAAAAATGGATAAATAACTGAATAAAAAATATAGATACAACTCTGAAATTTTGCAGACACATTAAAAAGGATTAAAAGCATCATATAAGCCAATTAAAAAAAATCGATAGTTTGATGATTTTTAGGGTACCATATCGTCTTAAGAAATTATATCCGAATTCTTCTATTAATTTTAAATCTTTCGAAGTATAATCCAATATATGAGTACGTAGATTCTGTTTCATGACGGAAAGTTTAACATTCAAATGGGTTTTTTATTTATTATAATTTTAACACTATCAGTTGACGGAGCTAAATCAAACCTTTCGCAGGCATTAAAGTACACAAGAGAAAAAGGAATCATTCAGAAGACATTTATATTTTAAGGGGAGTTGGAAACCTCTCTCTCTCTATACTGACAATGTTAAATTGGCTGTTTTTGATGTACCTTTTCTCAAAATCTGTTATATGTACTTGCTTGAAATTTTTCATACAATTTAAGTACACCTTTCTCGTTATACTGAAATGAGCTTTTAGCTAGTTTTGAATTTTTTAGTAATTTATGAAATATTTTATCAAACATTGCGAAATTTGACCCATTTTTCACATAAAAAATTGTAAAAAATAGTTTTTTGAGTTTTTTACAAAAATCTCATTTCATTATATATTAGCAATTATTATAAATATAGCATACAAAATTGACATACCTGTGAACAGTAGTTCCTCAGAAAAGGTACATCGAACTTAAAAATTTACATTTTGAGATAAATTGATTTTAATGTATACATTGAGATCTAATAGGCTAGGAAATATATATATATATATAAAAATAAAATGCTCAATTTACAATAAAAGATACATGTTTTTGTTTATATCAGACGTTCAACTTTTAAGCAAAAACGAAGTACTTTGTGTACATTGTTCGTCATTCAAATGGGCATGGCCCAGTTTAAACGATTATTTAAAAATAGCTTTTAAGAGCTTGTAATTACCCTAGAGGTTAAAGTAAGGTATTCTTAGAAAGGTTAAAATCTATACAATTTGAAAATGTAAAAACCTCAAATTGTCAAAAAAATAAGATTTTAACTTTCCTACTGCCCTTAATAGCATTACATTCAAAAGAATAAAAATAAATTATTTTAAATAAAAGGAATTATATTATTTGAAAGTCAAATTTTTTATTCTTAGAATACTCTGAATGTAACAAGTTATACTAAATATATCCCGTTAAAAAATTAAAAGCATTTATTAAAAAATATTTTTCATTACTTAGATCCATGTGTGGGAGAATTTAGTCGATAAATCATATTTGAGCAGAAAATGCATGAATTTTTAAATGTGTGCGTGCGTGTAATAATTCCTATTAATTTTCTCTCGAGGTCTTTTCTCCATAATGGTTCTAAGCCCTTCAGGACTTCATGTAGTAATTAATTTCTAATTTACCCGCCTAACGGAATATAATCGTAAATTCATCTCTTCGGAATAAAAAGAGTTGAGCGTTTTTAAATTAAGAATTACATAATGTACATTCATCCGATTATCTGGACTAATCAGAAAAAAATTTCTCGGAAGTCATATGAGTTTTACGATGCTTCTTTACAATTTTGTCACGAATACATCATCATCATCACCACAGTTAAGAAAAATGCATATGTAATAAAAGTTGTTTGAATTATGGCGTTTTTAACTTGCATAAGATAATTTCATAAAGTCGTTAAGAGAAGACTTTTGAATCTTCATTTTATTGCATCATATAGAAAAAAAATTCACAAACAAAAAACACAAAGCCAGACAATAACATCCGTGGTTTACATGACAATCACAAAAAGAAGCCCTATCCAGAATATCGATGGACAACCGGAGGCTTTTAAAATTATAGTATTACCGGTAAAGGCTCTGCTGATTGGTCCAAATACTCGGATGATGTTAGATAACATAATTTTTAATTTAAAAGCGCTGAACTTTTAGCTTTGAAGAGATTAAGTTATGGTTATATCCCGTCAGGTGGGTAAATTAGAAAAGGATTATAATGCAACGTCCTAGAGTATATATATATATATATAGTCTTATTCTCTACAAACAAGAGATAAACATCCAATAATCACATTCGAAAAACATATAGACAGTAGGAAAATCACACAATGAAGGACACATGAGCAACCGAGATTAAAAATTATAAAATGGATGCTATAGTATTATAAACATTGCTGACTTAGGACAGCTAATATATAAAATAATTTATATAAAAGTTGGGTTGAACGTGTTTTTTGGCCAGCCAACCTTCCCCCTTTATGTAAATAATACTAAACAAAAACCTATTGAAAGTAATGGATAGGAATATCTAAATCCATTACAAGATAGAGGAAACTTACCTAAAAGTTGCACTTAAAAATGCAGAGCCCGCGTTAAATCTGAGTGCAATAAATAATAATAATAATATATATATATATATACTTGAATGCAATTTTAGGTAAGTTATCTTTTTTTTTTTTTTTTTTTTTTTTTGTCATGGATTTAGAAATTCTATCCATTGTTTTCAATAGGATTTCGCTCAGTGTTTGAAACAGAGAGAGAGAAGGCCAGAAAACTTTCTAAACCCCACTTTTATATGAATAATTTTATGTATATGAGCTGTCCCCTAAATCAGCAATGTTTATAATACTGCATGATCCTTATTTTTTAAATCCTTATTTTTTAAATTAAGTTTTTGAATGTTTCATTTATCTTTAGTGTTTTAATGATTTCTGTCTCTATAGTAGAGAATATAAATATTGTAAGTACAAACATTTTTCATCTATTTTTTATAAAATATATTTAATTATAAAAAAGCTTTCCCAATTTTTTTTGATAATTTGCTTAAATAATAACGTACATGAAATCTGCAGATACACTAATATAGTATACACTATTTAAAATGAGTATTTTATATCAGTTATGAATATAATTTAAATTTTTCTAAACAGTGTTGTGGTTATAAAACCTCCCCCTTTCAATTTACCTTATCCAAAAGCATTCTAAATAACACATTATCAATATATAGTTGCCCAAATTTGGTACAAAATTTGCATTGAAATTCAAACATTCATTCTGTTATTTGTTCAGGATCATCCATAAAAGAAATTTAACGTTAAATAGTTATAAAAACAATTATCAAGTAAATTCAAAGTAAAAGTAAGAAGAGGTTATTTAAATAAATTTTTTTACATGATGTTAAACTAATGATTTGTGGTATTTTCTTCGCAAATTCAAATTATTCTTCTCTAATTATTAAAATTACTTTAATTTGCTTAAAATTCGGTTTTTTTAAAAATACTTTCCAACATTTCTTTTCAAAACTTTCCGATTAGGCTTGATGAGCTAAATTTAAAAGATATTTAGTTTTTAAAAATTAAAGAAAGAATATTTTATTAATTATTTTACATAAATTCTGACGCGAGCTATAGACAAATCTTTACACAATTTTAAAAAAAATTACTAAATTATTTTTTTTTCCTAATTTTACACTTAGGATTATTTAAATACAAGATTTTTTTGAATTGATTTCGAAGACTGAATATTTAAAACAAACACAATGATTGCAAAACTTTTCACCAGCACATATTTAACAATAAATATGAGGGAAGCGTTTGTAAAAAGGGATAGGAAAACTCAAAATTCAGAAGAAAAAAAGTCCACGCAAAAGATTTAAAATTTATCATTTATATACAAAAAAGAAGAAAAAAGGAACATAACATAAATAATTCTCAATTATTTTTGTTGTGAAATAGATTAAACTTTCAAGTAATTATAAGACAACTAGCGACATCTACCGAGAATAAAAATCAGTTAATTGAAATTCAGTTTGCGTAAAAAAACAATGTTTATAACCGGTTTAATAACTCTGGTGTCTTAAAAAATAAGTACTATCAGCTTATACGCTTCCAATTTTGACAAGGAATTATCATTAAAAAAAAGAAGAAAGGGATTTTTTTGTGATAGTAAGATGTCACACACACGTGTATTTCGTGTTTTAATATTTTATAGTATAATGACAGAAATATAGAAACAACATTATGCATGTTCATGTTGGAGTAACGAAAAGTGGTACGATTGCTTTCGCATCAAACTGCATTCGTTATATTTCTGAATCAAGGTTCATAGATAGTGTCTCACAAAAACACGAGAAAAATACTGTGAGTATTTAATTCGTGTTTTTAAAACGTGCGTAGGATTATTCGCAGAATAATAGATTGAGAAAAATCGTTAAAAATAAACTCAAAATCAAAAATTAAACCATATTTTAAAAAAACTTCTAATTGCATTAAAAATTCATATACCTTAAATCTGGGGTGTCAAACTCATAG
>BMAV01010871.1:0-14816 GCA_019973955.1 Trichonephila inaurata madagascariensis | reverse complement strand
GCTTTCGCAAAATCACGGTTCCGAACGTAGTCGGATACCTTAAATAAAGTTTTCATGTGCCAATTTTGAAATTTTCAATTATTTGATTTGCGATGTAAGCAAATAAAATATACTGGTTTTCACAAGCAATGGAAAAAACTCACAAAAATAGCGATAACTCGCCCAAAAATAAACCAGTGTCAATGAAATTTGAATATGCTGGTAAGTGAAAAAAGATCTGAACGATATAACATTATGAAAAATAGTGGCGATATTGTCGGAATACGTCATTTGCGAGAAGCATAGAAATGGATATCTCAGAGCAAGGCGGCAACTGTAGCTGTGTCTGAGATTAGAAATCTGATATAGCGGAATTGTAACAAAGACCTCCAGGCATCATTTGACCGAAGAACTGCGATGACGAGCTATTGTGAGACTAGAGACAGGACAAAGTCAGATAGAAGTGGTTAGATGGCTGAATGGGAGTCCGTCTATGATTTGTAAGCCTTGACAACAATTTCTAACCACGGATTTGGCATCTAGGAGGTTCAACCAAGGACGGTTACGTGCTACCACGAGTGACAAAGATCGATATTTGTCATTATGTGCACGAAGGAATAGAACCACAACTCCGGCTGAACTCACATCCTCCCTCGCTGCAACCTCCGGAAGGTTGAAATCAAGGATAACCATGCGTCGCAAACTTCACGTACGTGGTCTTTATGCGAGGCTACCATCCATTTCCGTCCCGCTCACTTCACGCCATCAGTGAGAAAGTTTGCAGTCGGAACTTCAACATGTCCAATGGACACGTGATCCATGGAGGGCTGTTTTCTTAACGGAAGAGTCCAGGTTTAGCCTCGAAAGCGATAGTAGACGTATTTTCATTTGGAGAGAATCTGGAACTCATTTTCATCCATGACACATCCGTGAAAGAGATGCATACGGATCAAGCAGCTTTCTGGGTTTGGGTTGATGTCTCTTTGAGTGGACGCACAGACCTTCGTGTCTTTTTCCTTCGAAATGTTAATGCTCACATTTATAGAATCCTTTATCACATATCCTCGATGTTTGTGCGCCCTTATGCCAGGGCAACTGGGGATGCTTTCTTGCTGCAGGCTGATAATGCGAGACCATACAGGGCTCGCATCGTGGATACTTTTCTTGAGCAGGAAACAATTCAGCGCATGCCATGGTCAGCTCAATCACTGGACTTTTACCCTATCGAGCATGTTTGGAACGCTCTAGGACGACGTGTAGCTACTCTCAATCTGCTTCGCAGGAACCTTACCACGCTTTCACCAGCCTTGGAAGAGCAATGGTTTGCACTTCTTACAGAATTAATAGACCGCATAATTAAGAGCATCATACAACGCTGCATGTGCTGTATTGCTTCTTCGGGAGGATCACACCCCATATTTAAAGTACTTTTCCTATACCAAATTGACACATGCGATTTGTTCATTGCATACATATACTGATTTTTATAACACCATAATTGTCTGATGATTTCCTTTTATGCTATTTATACCTTCTTATAGGTTGTATAATGTATATAAGGTTTATTAGATTCTACGCATAACTTTTTGAATTATCATCATTTTTGTGATTTTCCCTCAATTTATGATAACCAGTGTATTTAAAAATCTTCATGTGTGTAATCGAATAAAATATAATGATGTGATACCTAAAATGATATCTTCTGTCCGTCATGCATTCATGATCCAAGTCATTTTCCCATAATTTGTTCTATAATGTTGTAGTGGAAAATTAATGTAAGCAAAAACAAATCACAGAGAAAGATTGCATAATATGACACGTTTGACGTTCCTGAAGGTGAAAGCGAAAAAAAAAACCCCTCGGATTTTCTTCCTGACTTTAAATTGAAATGTTGCCACCATACGTTTGTGAAAACTATGAGCATAAAATCGGTAAAATGAATGTCATTCTACCGATTACACACACACACACATATATATATATATATATATATATATGTATATATAGTAATATAAAATAAAAGTGAAGAAGTACTAGAACTTACAGTGCTAAAGCAGAAAGAAATTGGAAAATTCACCAGACACAACCAATGTAGATACAAAAAAGTATTTGGACTAAACTGGAGACCTATTATGATTTCTAAAGTTGCCGCTGAATTAGGGTTAGAAATGCTTTATGGATCCAACCTTCCCCGTACAGCAGAAATTTTCGACATAATAGAAGGATAAAAACCCAAGTTGAAAAGTTAAGTCTAATACAACACGTCGAAGAAAAACCTGATGATATAATAAAATGAAGTTAAGAAAAGAGAACAATAATAAATGTCTCAAGAAGAGGAATAATAAAAAAATTTTTATATAATATATATTATACATGCATGTATAATAACAAATGTATATAAACAAATTGCCACTTTTTCCCCCCTGAAAACGTGTTTCAAATCTGAATCAAGATCCTTTGTAAAAAGCCAAGAAGGTTCTGTTAAATATCACTACTCTACTACACATTTAAGAATAAATTTTGGTATGATTATATGTTTATAGTATTTTCCTTTCCGTGATATTTTTTTTGAAAGCAAAATAAACTCTATGCCATTACGAATGTTATGAATTAATTTCATTGTTGTTGTGTTTTATTTTACATCTAATATTTTTTCATTTTGAGAAGTTTTTCTGTGAGAAGTCAAGATGAAGTTGGCCTACGAAGTAATCTTACCTCGAGAAGGAGATAAATCTCTCGCACCCATCGTATTTCTTCACGGTAGATTGGATTCTAGGAAAACTTGGAAAAAATTTGCACCAGAAATTGCTAAAAAGACAGGAAGAGAGGTATCTGGTATTAGTATAGATTTATATTTTTCAACTCCAAGCTATTAGTTCACACTCTCCCTATATGTATATATTTATTTACTTATATATATATATCTTGTTCAAACTTTCAATCGTTAGTAAAATACTTTTCTTCATCGACTTAAATTCAAATACTTTTTTTAAACTTATAGTGGATGCTGTTTGTTGTTTATACAGTTTCTTAAAAATTAATCCATTAATTAAATTTTATTTTTTGATTTTAAATTTATTCTCCGTAATTTCTGATGAAGTTACAACTAGCTGCAACAGATGACGTCACCAAAGTAGGAATTGACTTAAAAAATATTTTCTTTTTTAATTACTTGTTCTAAGAAAATATAATTTTAAAGATTTGTGTGTTCTTAATGAACCTTATATTCCACAGATTCTTTACATTTGTTTTCATTTTTAATTAAAAACAAAAATCATGAAAAAAACAAGTCAGTATCATTTTTTAAACTCAATTAATAATCTTTTGAATTTTCTTATGCTCAAACACTCATTTGTACCAATATTTCTATAAGCACTGACAATTTACTATACAACTCTTTTAATAGTTTGTTAAATTAAAAATCAGTTATTCAATACTTCTCTTAAATATAAAAAGCTTTAAATAGTATAAAATGTTAAATAGCATTCCTATTTATTGCATGAGATTCAGAAACTTAAAAATCATCAAATAAAATAAGCATTTTTTACATTTACATATGAAGTTAAAAATCAGTTTTGCATTAAAATTAAGACAAAATATATGGAGTTTACTATATGCACAATATATCGTTTATTCTAATTAAAATGAATATTATTACATTCTCTCTATGTATTAAGTGAATTTGGAACATGGCACAAAAATATTTTTCAGTGTGAAGAGAATTAGTCAAAGAGTAGCTTGTTCTTTACCATTAAAATCATTAAATATGAAGGTGTCAAAAAGGGAAGGAACTTTTGCAATTTCTCTTTCTAAGGTTAGGTAAAAGTGCTAGTATCCAGCGCGATTGAAGGGTAGTTGGCAACACTTACATACAACGTGTCGCTCGTCTTTCCTCGTAGTCGTTGGGGTGCAGCAGACCATTCGTTCAACATGGAAGGTTTATTGTCAATCTGCACCAAGAAAAAAGGACAGTGATTCGCTTTTTGTTTGAGGAAAGTGTGAAACCCGCGGGGATTATCCGTCTCATGCAAGTGCATAGAGGCGTGACGGAGAATATTAGGGTCCACCTTCAAAGTCAGGTTTTGGGCCCCAAGACAGATCTTACAAATGGTGCATACTTGGTATCAGGCAGGGTTTGGGCTCCCTAGAATCCTAGACCCTCTGCAATGTGGTGGTTGCGGGGGTGTACGTTACGCCACTGCAAGAGCAGTATGGTGACAGCTGTTGATCACGAAGCAAGATCTACGAATGAACAAAGCACTTCAAACAGGAAACATCTTTATGTGACAATGAAAGATCGAGCAGTCCATCCACGTCAACCTCTGAGGATCGTAGTCGTTGTAGGTATTGTAGGGATGGCGATCTGAGATCGATTAATCGAAGAAACGATTTCTCAGGCCAAAAAATCGATTTTTTAAATCGGTATGTAGCACTAAATCGATTCAGTGAGTCGATATTTCATCCTAAAACATCGACATTCGATTTTTTCTGTTTTGGTACAAACCATAATATTATTTACAATTTGTTGAATACACCAGAATGTCAGGGCTTAAACGAAGAATTTAAAGATTATTTATCGCAGGCAGTTGTGCACCTTAAGTATGATCTTATACTTTACTGCAAGGGCAGAAAAATTCTATCATCACGTTCATTCGATAGCCATGATGTATATGAGTATCGTGCGATCATCTGTTCCTTGTGAGCGCCTTTTTTCGATTGCCGGCAACATCACAAGTCATGAACGGAACCGCTTGGATCCCTGTAGACTTGACAGACTGTTGTTTTTAAAAAAGCTTCGATATTAAGCATTGGGACTTTTACCTATTTTCTAAACTTTTTAATGTAACAAATACATTTAGAAAATAAATATCTTCTTTTATACCTTATACTCTGATATGGTAATAAAATTATAAAATTGTAATTGTCGAATTCCCTGAACTAAAAAATTCCCTGATTTTACTGATAAGAGATCGTTTTTTATTATGGTATATTTCTTATTTTTCATAAAATGGATTTATATATTTACATTGTAAATGCAGACTTGAAAAAAAAAATCAATTTTTTAGAAATCAATCTTTTAGACCTCGATTTTTTTTGTGAATCGATTCATCAGGTTACGATTCGAATCGATTTAAAAATCGATCTTTTTAGGAAAGAATCACCATCCCTAATGGCTAGTATGTAGAGCAGGTATCACACCTTCAAAAAGCGAATAACTTCCCTTCTGACGTAGATCAGGGGTGGCCAACCCTTTTAGAAAAGAGTGTCACTATCTGATAAAAAAATTATTATGCGTGCCACTTCAAACTTTTCCAACAAACAAAAAATATGAAAAGATGTTACTTATAGGCTTATTACGCAATGTTTACGCAAACAGCACATATTTTATGCAAGTCTCTCTTTATATATAAGTAGTGAAAATTTAAAAATAATATAATAAATAAGACAAAAGAACGAACTTAAGTTTTATTGTTAAAATTTTCTTTTTTCAGTTTCAATCAATTAGGTTATGTATAAAATAAAAAAAATAGATAACTGGAAAAATTAGATTCTAAATAATTATTAAGCAGTCAGTGTACTTTCTTAATGAGGTTTTTTTAATTCGTAGATTTTTTACTGAGTCATCTACATAAGGATTAGTTCTCGAAGATGCTAACAGAATCGGATTGTTCTAGGTGTACATCTGTTTCTATTTTTTTCTCCAAAATCGAGACAAAATGCAAAAGTGTGTTTACAAAAGAAGATATATGATCAATCAGGATTGGAAAAAAAGCGATCTTTTCCTTGAATTCTTATAAATTTAAGTTAGTTAAATGTCAAAGCCTGTCTTCATTCTTGAAAAGCAAGCATTCTCTAGGGAGTTCATTGTATGTGTTTTCTTCCGGATATTTTAAACACAATTCCTCAAAATCCAGATTCTCATTAAGGGGAGTTGTAAACCTCTCTCTCTTTTTATTCTGACAATGTTTAATTGGCTGTTTACGAAGTACCTTTTCTCAAAATCTGTTATATGTACATGCTTAAAATTTTTTATATAATTAAAGTACACCTTTCTTATTATACTGAAATGAGCTTTTGGCTAATTTTGAATTTTTTCATAAATTATGAAATATTTTATCAAACATTGCGAAATTTGACCCATTTTTCACGTAAAAAATTTGTAAAAAATGAATTTTTGAGTTTTTTACAAAAATTTCATTTCAGTATATATTAGCCATCATTATAAGTATATCATAAAAAATTTATACACCTGTGAATAGTAGTTTCTCAGAAAAGGTACATCGAACTTAAAAATTTACATTTTGAGATAAATTGATTTTAATGTATACATTGAGACCTAATAGGCTAGGAAATATATATATATATAAAAAAATAAAATGCTCAATTTACAATAAGAGATACATGTTTTGGTTTATATTAGACGTTCAACTTTTAAGCAAAAGCGAAATACTTTGTTTACATTTTTCGTCATTCAAATAGGCGTGGCCCAGTTTCACCGATTATTTAAAAATAGGTTTTAAGGGCTTTTAATTACCCTAGAGGTTAAAGAAAGGTATTTTTAGAAAGGTTAAAATCTATACAATTTGAAAATGTAAAACTCTCAAATTGTCAAAAAAAAAAAAAAAAAATGGCTTTCTAACACCCATTAATGCTCTTCTTTTGGAAAACTAACGCACACAACAATGAAATATGTCTACATTATAATTTTCTGTTCTAATTTATTTCAGTGTATTTAAAATACATTTTGATATTTTATTTTGTCTGAAATCACTATCTTTCAATAAAACTGTAAAAAAATTTAGTATTTATTATTACCTTTTCAAATTTTTTAAACTTTTAATAAGTCTTCGCTTGCCACTCTTACATCTCAGCCGTGTTGCACTATGGCATGCGTGCCGCAGGTTGGCCACCCTTGGTGTAGATCGACAATGGAGCTGTCGTATTGGACGGTCGCCTACACTCCAATGACTACGAGGAAAGACAAGTGACACACTGTATAGAAATGTTGCCTACTGCCCTTCATTCAGCGTTGGATACTAACGCTGTTGCCAAACCTTGTGACGGGGCTTTTATCGCGATTTCTATTAACTGTCCTCTTGGGATTTATTTGGGGCCAGAATTGCAATTCTTTCCAACCAACTCAAGAAGGGAACGTGTATATGTAAATGAGGAATCATATATATATTGGAAGGTTAGCATTCACGGAGTCGCTAGGTGAAGTCGCTAAGTAAAGTCGTTGAGTACAGAAGTAGTCGCAAAGTGATATGAGATAAAGTTTAGAAGAAGAATCTTAATTCTGGGAATTAGCCTAGCCTTGCCGGTGCAGACGAATCAAAAGTGGGTCCGAGACCAACGGAGTATAGCCGAAGCAAGAGCCAGCCAGATTAAAGCTAGAACTGAAGTTTTAAGGACCGTAGCTGTTTAACCAGGATATAGCGGTATCCTAGATCAATTAAACTTTAAGTATAAGGCGTTTACTATTGAGATAGGATTTAATCTATAAATATAGGCTCAGTGGTTAATTGAGCTATTGATTAGTAATACGTGTTGCGTCTTATGATTGATTAGTAATACGTCTTGCGTTTTGATCCTCTTCCTCTTAGATTAATACTGTGTTGTATTGTGTTTAAACTAAGATCTTAATAAACAGATTTTAGTATGTCTGAATATAGTAGTTCTTCGTTCCTTCCCACAGACATAGGTCGCGTGCATAGTGAAGAACGGGTGTCCCCATCGGTGGGGACACCGCAACCTTGGAAAGAGAAATTACATAAGTTCCTTTACTTTCTGACTTACCCCCGTAGATACTTTCAAATCATTTCTAAATGTAATAATTTCTAGAAATTAACGGCAAAATTATGTGTCCATGTTGATATTCTAGGTATACATGTATGATGCGAGGAACCATGGTGAGAGTCCATGGAGTGATGAAATGACTTTCGATGCCATAACTGATGATTTGGAGGAATTTCTGGATGATCACGATATAGAGAAGGCCATCCTCATCGGTCATAGTTTGGGTGGTAGAACAGCCATGACCTTTGCTCTGAGAAAGGTAACTTGTTTGATGAAATTGTTCTAAAATGAACTTTATGCGCTTACTTATCAAAATAAGCTATTTAACTTTCTAACATTTGATTTCTCTAAAACACTTTATAAAATTTGTTTGAATTTCATTTGTATATGATGCTCATAATAGAGCGACATAATGACCTAAAATATTTTACATCAAGAATAACCCAGCAAATCGAATTTTTGATCGACCAAAGCCGACAGGAAATGATTTTTAATCTCAAATTCTATTTAATCTTATACTTTCAATTTATTTCTAGTCGTTTAAAATCATTCAAACCAAACATACAACAATTTTGATAGTTATTACAACAACTACAAAATATTTTCCCTCAAACCTTGTTAGAGTTCTATTATAACATCTTATCGCTTTGGCGATGAAGATTTTACAAATTTGAAAAAAAAAATTACTTATGAAGAAACAATAGTTATCCCTCTTTCTGTTGAACAGGTTTGAACTATTAAATATATTACCACTGACGTCTCTTAGCATACTTAACACTGATAATGAAAAATGCTTCAGGAAATTATATATAAATTATAATTACTAACCGAGTGATCTAACTTCACAAACTGGATAACTTGAGAAGACTTTCAAAAATATGTGTGTCAAAGGAAGTATCCCAGTGTGGCCAAATACGGCAAATGTGTAATCAGTTGTTTTAGATACATATATTTATTTGAATCGACATTTTTCATATTTAAAGCTCATGAAGACTAAGCATCATTCCCTACATGCTGATCCCTATTTTGAAGATAAATTATTCTTATCAGAATACTCATCAAACTATGAACACATTACGGGACTTTCGATTAATAAAAAAATTGATTTGCATTTTTTTTCTCTGACACAACTTTTTAAGTGAAAACTTTACTAAGAAATATCATGTTGATTTATATTATTCCTTCTCCCCTTCTCACTTACAAATACATATGTTGGGATGTGTCAAACATCAAGTTTTTAAGTAAATTCGCATCACATTTTTACGGAAAAAAGTTGTTGAAACGCGTTCCAAGTTTATCACTTCTGTTACATATTATTCCTTTAAGAAAAGTTTGCTTTAAAGTGCTCTGTAAGTTTTCTAATTAGAGAACGAAAAATTCCATGCAGATAAGTAAGAAATAAGCCAAGAAAATTAATCTCGCATTTTGTTATTGACTGAACAGTTAAAAAGAGCTATGAGTGGCAAATTTTATTTTTATCTGTTTCATTCTTTAGATATGATGAAAAGTCCTTTGATATACTCAAAGAGCTTCTTCAATGTATTATTTGTCTGGAACAAGTATGTGTAGTAAAATACTTTATAAAAAAAGTCTAATAAAGAATTACACCTACGTCACAAAGAGGCTTCAATCAGAATCAAGGATTAAATTTTATAATTTTTTTCAATTTGAACTACCGGACATATTCTCAATGTGACTTATTTTACTTACAGTGTAAAACATATTAATTTTCTCAACCGTTTTGTCCTATTTGGTAATAATATAACTTGTTATTTACTAGCGTTTGTTCTCCTAATTTAATATATTCTAATACTAAATTGATGACACAAGGATTGTTATTTTTAACAAACAAGTGACTTACTAGTTTTCAATTAAGTGAAACTCATGTTTAAATTGTAAGAAAGTTATTGAATCTCTGTGCACCACGTATATTTCCTTCTGATGCATGAATGAAAAAATGTTTAAACATTCAAAATAATTCAATTATGAATAAATATAATTTATTCTCAAGAACTATTTCTTGCATCCTACGTTTTCATTTAAGGTATATTTTTAAATATAATTCTCTAAAAAAAAAAGGAAGTTGAAATCACTTATTTTATTTGCATTCTTAAAATAATTATTTTATATTACGCTGTTTGTTGAATGTATATGTGTATATCTTTCATAAATAATATGTAATTTATAAATTTTCAAAACATGTATCATTTTAAAATTCAAGTGTGTAAAAAGAACCCCCTCTTAAATTTATTTTCTAAAATTCAAAGTTATGGTTCAGGTTCCTTTATCAAAAATTATCTAGAACAAAGTTATGGGTAATTTTTTTTATTCTAAGTTTATTTTTTTAACTATGACCAATTTAATCACAATAAAAAATATAAATGAATTTTTCTTTCAGCCTGAAGTGGTAGAAAAGCTAATTGTGGAGGATATGGATACAAAAAATTACAGCTCCATTGCCAGACGAACAATTCAACAGATTATAATTTTGCTGAGGCACTCTCTTGCATCCATACCGCCTAAAGCAGACGAAACAACAGCCAAAAAAGCCATTGTAGAATTTGTTAAACAAAAACTACCTCCGGTAAGCAAAAGAGCTGCTTCTCCCAATTTTTTTCCCGTCTCTCTCCTAATAATGAATTTGAACTCAAATGAAAACTAATTACAAGTAATGGGGTTTTATCCACTCACATTTGCTTTCCTTAGAATATGCTACTGTAGTTCCTATGCACAACGAAGAACCAGAAAAACTGGTACAGGAGTGTGTATCCAAATAATAGGAGTATGTAACCAATCAGTGCAACGCAATGTGGCTGGCAGCGTCTATATAAAACAACAGGTTATACAAATTACAACAATATAAAACAACAATATCGATTCCTGTTGTTACAATGGGAGATTATCGATATTTAAGTGACTGTGTGTGAACGTTGAACTATAGTCGATGGTCGAGAAATGAGACGTATCAATGAGGTAGTGATGAAATTACAATATCGCATGCGACCATTTCACGATTGTATGCAGAATATCATGTATTTACTAAAGCTTCATATCTCCAACTTCGGTATGGCTGTAAAAGTACCTTGGAATAATTGGACCTTCGGTGATTGACAAAAATCCTTAAAAGATATATAAATGCAATACTTCTTTAAATTATCGCGGATTTCATTTCTGGGCATCAACAAATGTCAGTGTGCAAACTGCTCAACGTATCATCATTGATATGGGCTACACCCATCTCTTGTACTGTTGCATGGTACGTACTTCACATCTCGCCTGGGCACGCTAACACTACCATTGGATTGTTGGTGGATTATCTTTTCCATCGTATCTAATGGTACTGAACACAAATAGATTTATACCACGTATGAAGACAACTTCGTGGATTCATGAATCTTACATTCGAGGATAATTCAATCTGGTGGAGCCTCATTGATGATATGGTGCGTGTTCAGTTGGCGTTATATGAGACCCCTGATACATCGAGATAACTCTGATTGGTGAGAGATATGTAAGCATTCTACCTGATAATCTGCATCCATTCCTGCCCATCGCGCATTCCGAAGGATTTGGGCAATGTAAGCAGGAGAATGCAAAGTTCTATACTTCATGAATACTATAGAACAGGGGTGGCGAAACTTTATGGCTCAACGTGCCATTTTTTCTAAAGAAATGTTTGATGAGGTATAGACGTGCCGTCAAATAATTTTGACTGGTGATTATTGGGAAAATATTATAATTAAATACTAACAACTCGAAACAATTTACTACAAAAATACATTTTGTACTTAAGGTATCCAACTACGTTCGGAACCATGATTTTGCAAAAGCATATAAACGGATAGCATTTATGATATTTAGTGTCACTTAGATTAGAAAATGTATATAAAATTGTTTCAAGAATAGTATTACAATAAAAAATTATTTAAGTGCAATATTTTGACAAAAAATGAACATAGAATGACCCATTTTCAAAATATTCTCCTTTTGTGAAAAATGCTTCTATTATAATAATATTTTGCCTGTATATAGATCAGACCTCTGTACAGCGGCTCAACTAGAATTTTTGAAATATATAACTTAGAAGTGGGTTTATCCATGTTTTACGACAACAGAGGGGAGAAATTTTAAGAAAAAAACGCCGAAAATTATTTCAATCGGTTGTAACTGAAAATAATGCGAATTTTTCAAAAATCATAGTTGAGCCTCTGTACAGAGGCCTGAGCTATATACAGACAAAATATTATTATAATAGAAGCATTTTTTATAAAAGGAGAACATTTTGAAAAAAATTTATTTTAAGTTAATTTTTTACCTAAATATTGTATTAAAATAATTTTTTTCTGTCAAAATGTCCTTAAAACAATTTTATACATGTATTCTAATCTAAATGACACTAAATATCATGAAAATTATCCATTTATGCGCTTTTTTAAAATCACGGTTCCGAAAGTAGTCGGATACCTTAAAAGTAGTAAATGTTTTAGTTATACGAGTAATTCAAATTAAAAAGTAGCATTAGTGTGTGACTTCTGTTGTTTGAAATTAAATGACAAATAACTTATATTAAGATTGTACGATGTTACTTTCAGAAGAAGGCATATTGAATTGAAGTCATCTGCTAAACGGCTTCTACGCGAGTCATTTATGTTATTCATGTCTAAAAATAATGAATAACACACATAGGTAAATAAAAATATGGTTAAAATAGCAGGAGGCAGTTTCTGCAATCAGTTAAATGTGACTGGAATCGAATTCCCGTTTTCGAATATTTTGTTATTGGCCTTTTTACTTATATATTTTGTTAATCTTTCTGTTACTGTCAACTCCAACTTTTTCCTTTTTTCAATAAATTTCTGAATCCATATTGAACTAGACTGGAAATCAATAAGTTACGATTCAAATTCTTCAATTTCCAACCAATTGAATTGGGACAAGTTCAGTTTATCAAATGAAGTCACATCAAGTTACAAAATAAACTTCAGCGTTTCAGTGAATTCATGAAACTATGAAAATATTGCTGAAAAATCCTTGATTGAAGAATTGATTACGGAAATATAACACACAAAATCGTAAATATAACACAAATAAATCTTAAAATATTGTATCAACGAAATTGATCATGCTATGCATAGACAAACTTGAAATCATTAGAAATTTAAAAGTCCCGACGAACGACGGCAAAAAAAAAGTGGCCCCCCGGCCCTTCACTGCGTTTGTTCGAAATACCAAGTGAACTTTGTTATTCTGAAATAAAATACAAACTGTTTTGATCGGTGGCGTGCCCAACCATCAACGGCACGCGAGTGTGTGCCTCATTGGTTCGCCATCCTTGCTATAGAGAGACTTTGGGAACAGTCTTCTGAGTTTGTACACTTCTATTGGCCTCCTCAAATCTCACACATGCACATTACTGGATATATTTAGAATCACTTGCATCGTACTGTTCATAAAACATCTCCACCACCTCGTATTCCAATGCTTTTGAGAACTGCCCTACACACACAGAGGTTGATAAGCGATGAAGTGCCTTCGATATAGTCGAGTCCATGCGATGCCATCCTCAGGGGCTCACCTCTTTTAGGTGGTACGGGTGTCACAACTCGAGGTAACCTAGTGCATCTTTTCTTCCAAGGGTTTCATCTTTTGCTAACGACGGTGTCTACGACCCCAGGGTCCCTAAGTATCCCTTCTATTTGACCCTCCATCCTCATCCAATTCCCTTTTCTTTTTCCCGTCCAGACCATCAGACCTATGAATGTTTGCGCAACGTAACCGGCTCTTGCGCCATAAACACCGAAACCACTATCCCATGCGATGCCATGTTGCGGCACTACTGCGTACTCGTGGGGGCTTTGCATGATATTAGGCTGGCGAACTGTTCTTTGGCTCTCCAATGTATATTGCTATGTATTTCGAGTTTGATTCCCTCACTGATCATAAATTTTTCAGGGTTCCAGCTGATTGCATCGATTTAATTCAAAGTTCAGATATTCGAAAGCATTTTTTAATCTTCCTTGTATGAATTTCAATAGCATTTACAAAATTTGAACAAACAGCGTCAGATAATTAAATACAAAAGTTAAGTAAATTTTGAGATGTAATGTTATAGGTTTTAGTTCTACACAAATTTTTAAAAGTTTTGGAATTAATTGTGACTAACTTTTATAAGAAATTTTGACGAATATAATTTAAAATAAGAGGAATACAAATATAAAAATTACAATAGGTTATGTGAATGGGAAACTTCTTTTATATAGTTCAGCTTTTTTATTTAATACTAAAAAAAAACTCGAAAAACAAGAATCATATTCCGAGTAATTAGTCAGTTTCGGATTAAGGATGTTTGATGCCCCGAGGGCAAAAGAATATTGAGCCCTTTAAAAAAAGAGACGGGAAAATAAACCTACATTTTTAACCATATTTTGAAATATATTACCATGTTTTAATCAAACATATTTCAGCATGTTTAGTTACATTTTTATACATTAGTTAATTTTTTATTTAAAGAAGTTTTCACAGCCTTACAAAAACGGCCAGAGCACCCGGGGTCAAACCCGACTCTGATCACAGTCACAATGTTCAATATTCGTGCTTTTAATACATACTGTGTATGTTGGATAGTTTTGATTCTGTTCTTTTTTTTTCGTTGTTTATGACTGATGTAATGAACATTTAATAGTGTGAAGTAATTTTAAATGTAGATCTACTCTCTCAGATTTAATAACAGGAGTTAAGCTTTTTTTGATGATTTCGTACAAATTTACTGTAAATATTTTTTATTGATTTTAGTTTTAATTTCATTCTCTCTAGCTTATTGAACATTCCCGGATTATTTCTGTCAAAATGAAGTTTTCGCTAACTACAACTAATGCGTGTAATAAATTTGAACCACGGTCTGACGAGAAATTCGACACTTGAGACAACTCCCCATTCTTAACAATTTCATTTCATTTTTCAATTCCTACTATTCACTCACACACTCTCTCTATATTTTTTTATTCATCTTGGTAGAATTTTCAATCGTTAATAAAACATTT